>JASDQU010502265.1:4028-22787 GCA_032191745.1 Picea mariana | reverse complement strand
TACTACTGGAAGGTTTTCTAATCCTTCTGGCACACCCTTTTCACTTAGTGCTAAGATTACATATAATTTACACCCCTTGTGCATGCTCTTCTATAGATGTAGGGAAGAAATGAACCTCAAGGACACTCTTTGGTTTCTTCCTACAATCACTCTTCTCTGTCCCACATCATCTATCAAGCTTAATTGTTTCGTCTTACAGTTGAGTATTGCATCATGAGATTTCAACCAGTCCATATCAATCACTATGTCATAACATCCTCATATCATGACATATAGGTTGGCCTTTGTTACAAATTATCCCAAGTTAATACTACAATCCGTAACCTTTCCTCCAACCTTTTGTTTGGAACCCAAAGACATTTCTAGGTATCTAAACGTGTCTTGCTTGAATGCCTTTACCTTAATTCTCTTTAGCGATTCATTATAAATAAAACTCTTTGTAGCACCTGAATCTATCAAAATACTAATTTTTTTATTGACGATCATAACTGATGTCTCGAGCACAGTGGACTAGTGCTCAGCCTAATGATTGTTCACGGTGGCATGAATCCTATGGGCCTTGCCAAAATCTCCAACTGTAGTGGGTCCTATTGATCCGACCTCTCTGGCCTTCTCAATCAAACAATCTCGCTAGTAATGTGGCTTTCCACATGTCTAACATCCGGTCTTCAGTCAAGTACTCCTAGTCCCCGAAGTAGAAGATGTTGTCCTACCATTTTCAGATCCTGGTCTATTCTACTGAACATGCCTAAAATGTTGCTGCTGCAGGTGATGCTTCTATTGATGTCATCTATCCAGTCTGTCTTGCAAGAGTCCTTCCTTAATCTCTGTTGTTTATCTCTTCATCAGGTATGAGGAATTTTTGTACTGCCTCGTGCAATGTCTGTGACATTAAGATCCTTACCTTTGCACGATTGTTGAAGTCAAAGAAGAACACAAACTTGTTTTCCTTTATCTTCTCCATGATCAGATGTGGAGAATACCTAAGAAACTCCATGAATCTGGCTTCATACTCTAGCACTATACAACCAACCTGTCATAAGGCATTAAACTCATTAAGCTAGAGCTCAATGAATTCCTCTGAAAAATACCTCTCCCAGAAATGTTCCTTGAACAATTCCCATGACACGTATTCGAGAGCCAAGTTTATTTGAGGTAGGATCATCTCCCCCCATAGAAGAGAACTCCCCTTCAACTGAAAGACTACCATGTAGAATTTCATGTTGGAGGTGTAGTCACAAAGTGTGAAGTACATCGCCATGTTATCCAACCATGCCTCGGTGGTTGAGTCATCCGTGGAATCCCTAAACTCATGAAACTCCACCTTCCCGAGTTCTGAACAACTACCACTACCAGTTGGAGTGCGTTGTGAACCCTCATTGGGTATAGGTGCCCTACCCTCATCTCTATCTAGTCGGTTAATTAAGGCCTCTGACATCCTCTGAAAGGACCTCATCAAACCAACCACATCTCCCACATTAACATGCTCCTTCTCAGTGATTTGTGCTTCTCCTTCAGGGTTAGACCTCTCGGGCGTGAATGTTATTGGAGGCATCACACCTCATTCTTAAACACCACGTCATCTAGCTCCATGAAGTCCTCTAACAATGATTACCAACATGTCAATTTTCAAAATTTAATCAGTGATAATATTTTAACAAAAAAAATTAACACAGTGGAAGGCGTAACGGTCCAATGTCACAGGGTTGAACCCACTCTGATACCATATGTAACGAACCCTCTGTTATGACAACAATTAGTTATGTGAAAATAGGTAAATACTTTTTTTTAAACAATCGTTAGTACAAGTAGCATGCCTCTCAAAATAAATGAATAACTACTCAATCAATTTCATCACATTCAACAGAAAGAAACATCACTATTATTCAATCAACCATATCTCCAATGATAATAGAAGGAAACTACCCACCTAACCTATCTTGCATGGTTAGGACCTCCACGACACATAAGAAACACTCAAGTCCAGGATTCATCCGATTGATTTTGACCATTTAAGGTCTCAGGACTAGCGATTGTTTTGAGGAACAAGGAAGTATCTAAATCCCATTAATTCAATTATACACTGCTACTCAAGACTAGAATCATCAAAATTCATAGTTGATCCTGGATATTTCCATGGTCGTGCTCTGCACCTAAGGTTTCATGCACTCATGAATCCCCTCGTCGTCCTCGTTGAACACTCCTACAACCACCTGGCACTCTGTGCACCAAGGCTCTGACTGGTCCAGTAGCAGGTCAGCTGAAGCAGGGGCAGAAGCCCCCTCCTATCAGAACATTGCGGTGAACGACCCGCAGAATGTTTGTGTGTGTAGACCATATTTCAAACCTCATCAGCACCTCTGAGATCAGTACATGCAAGATGAAACGCAAGGAATCACAGACACGAACATGGATGCAAAGACCTCACATCCAATATCTACTTGAGCCTAGACACCAGGAAAATGCATACCGCAGGCCCCGAAGGCACCACAATACACCATAAAAAGCAACCGAATAGGTGATCACACCCAGTTCATGAGGGACCACACCTTCATAGGCAAATTCCTAGGCCTTTGGCCCTCGAAGAGAGACCTAGCTCGCTGGATCAAAGCCTGGTGGAACCCCAAGAGATACTATGAGCTCCAACTAAGCTCCAAGGGTTTCTTTACAGTCATATTCTACAATCTGGAGGACAAAGACAGGGTATTCGAAGGGGGCCCCTACTTCTACAACTCTGTGGGACTATATCTGAGATTCTGGACTGAACACTTCTACCCAGAGAAAGAGAACTTCACATGTGCCCCGATATGGATCTGTCTCTACTCCCTACCCTAAGAGTTTTGGCTTGAAGAAATTTTATTAGGCATAGATAACACGCTAGGCAAACATGTTAAGTCCTCAAAGGCCACCAAGCATAGGAAGTATACCTCCTATGCCAAAATATGTGTCTATATGGATATATCTAAGGCCCTCCCAGACACGATAACCTTAGAGTATCAAGATGAGGAGTGGGCACAAACTATAGACTACGAACATATACCTTTCAGATGCAGAAAGTGGCATGAGCATGGCCATCTCTTCAAATATTTCCCCCTCAACACCCCCCCAAGCCAACTGAGGAAGAAAATCCAAAGGATGGCTTCACGCAGATTCAGACACGTAGGAAGCAGACGCAGAAGAAAACAATAGCCACCAATAATCGAAAAAACCCCAATACCAATTCTTTCTATGCTTTATCTAACCTACCATAGGCAGAGGAGGTGAAAAACCCCATTAAAGCATCGGAGGCAGAAGGAATCAGTGGCAGGGAAAAACGATCACCTCAGGCAGATCCTTCACAACACACCCTGTGCCACCCTCCCCTTCCCTCAAACTCAGGCAAAAATACTGAAAGGGACGAAGACACAATAATGGCAATGGATGAAAAATACCTAGCAGGACTAGACTTGGACAGACTGGAAGAAGCTCTCAATAAGAAAGATCTAAAAACCATACCAGAAGATCAACTGAGGAAAGTCCACAAGGTCTTTATGGACTCATCAGTAGGGGCAACCTCAAGACTAAGAATAAAAGGAGATCCAAACCCAGATCCAAGGAGAAACACAAGAGAAATCAAAAGGAGAGGCAGGAAAATGGTGCAACAACTCATTAAGGACGTCGGTAATTATATGATCAACTCAGAACAGATAAAAAATCTCTCAGAGAGCTCTTTCTCCCACCCACCCAACTATTAGATCATGAAAGTCATCACTTGGAACATTAAGGGCCTCAATGGAAGATCCAAGCAAAGGACCCTCTGAAACTGCATCAATATGGAAGACCCATACATCTTTCTCCTTCAGGAGACTAAATGCGCAGGACCAATAGTGGAAGAAATCTTCAGGAAATACTGGTGCAACTGCAACTCATACCACACAGACTCAAAAGGAATGGCAAGAGGCCTTGCCATCCTATGGAATCCAAACTCTGTCATTCTGAACCAAGGTCTCTCGACTCCGGGCACTCTCATAGCCCACTATCGGGAAATAGGTTTAGACAAAGATGGATGGATCACCAATGCCTATGGACCGCAGACTATCCCGAAAAAATAAATCTTCCTTCAACAATTAAGTTATCTTAGCTCCTTAGCCAATAATCAAATATGGATTGTGGGTGGCGATTTCAACATGATTCTCACTCTAGAGGAAAAAAGGGGGGGCAGGAAAAGATTGGAACAAGACAGCATAAGATTCCAGGAACTTATGGAACAACATAATCTGGTAGACATAGAGAATGGGAATGGAACCTTCACTTGGACGAGCAAGCACATGGGCCCCCAACAAATTTCCTGTAGACTTGACCGTTTTCTCCTCTTTGAGACCCTCCTTCTGGAAGTTCCTCTAATAGAGTCCAATATCCTCCCAAAAGTGGGCTCGGAAAACTCTCTTGTTCAGCTATGGTTGGACAACATTGCTTCTCCCAAGCTCAAACCCTTTAGGTTTGAAGAGTTCTGGCTTACCCATCCTTACTTCCATAATATGGCTTGCCTTTGGTGGGACGCGACAGAGATCTGGTAGGGAACCAAAATGTATCACTTTCAGAAAAAACTCAAATACTTCAAGAAGCAAGTGTGACAGTGGAACAAGGAAGTCTATGGCAACATCTTCCAAGAGAGAACATTATTGGAACAAAAACTTGAAGCCCTTCAACAGCAATCCATCCAGACAGGATATACCACAATTCAACAACAGGAGGAACAGAGTATCAAACAACAATTGGAAGAAAGGATACAACAAGAAGAAATACTTTGGAGACAAAAATCCAGGGTACAATGGCTCAAAGAGGGGGACAAAACACAAAGTTTTTCCACTGGTCAATGATTCACAGGTGTTTCATCAATTGCATAACTAAACTAGAAAATGCCCACGGCACAACCTTGCTCTCTCATCAGGACATCGTGAAGGAGCTCACTGATTATTACCACAACCTCCTCTCAGAACCTCAGGCAGAACGTGCAGAGGCTATCGGGAGAGTAACAACCAATATTCTGACCCTCATCACTCAGGAACAGAATGAATCCCTCATGACCCCAATAAGCCAAGCTGAAGTGGACCAGGCCATACAAGAGCTACCCGCGGGCAAAGCACCTGGTCCAGATGGATTCACCACAGGTTTCTTCCACGCTTGTTGGCCCATGCTAAGGGAAGAGGTCTAGAAACTGGTGGAGGAATTGTGTAGCTCTGGAAAAGTCCTCCCATCCCTTAATGCCACCTTTCTCACCTAATACCCAAGGAGGAGAGAGTCACCAATCCAAAAAATTTCAAACCCATACCACTCTGCAATGTCATCTACAAAATTATATCCAAAGTTATAGCTCTCAGACTCAAACCAATCCTCCCCTTCATCATCTCAAAGAAGCAGTCAATCTATGTAGAAGGAAGACAAATAATGGATAGCTTCATTATGGTCCATGAGGTTATTCACTCACTAAAAAGCACACAAACACCAAGTATGCTACTCAAACTTGATATTTCTAAAGCCTTTGACAAATTAATCTAGAAATACATAAGAGAAACTCTAGAAGCCTTTGGTTTCAGTGCCAACTGGATCGACTGGATCATGAATCTCATCACCTCCACCTTCTTCTCCATCCTAGTCAATGGTTCCCCCTCCCAAACTTTCTCCCCCTCGCGAGGACTAAGACAAGAGGATCCACTTTCCCCTTTTCTCTTTGTAATAATGGCAGAATGCCTGGGATGCTACATAAAAACCTCCATCTGAAATGTCTCTTTGCAAGGCCTCCCCCTCCATGGGCTCCAACCTATGGCCTCACACAGCCAATTCATTGACGACACCATGCTCATGAGCACCCCCATGGTACAAGAAGCCAACAAACTCAGATCCATCCTCTCTGACTTCAGTAATGCCACTGGCACCTCCTTCAACCTAACAAAGTCACATCTTTTATTCTTCAACACACCCCAGGTTGTCCAACAGCACCTCTCCCAGCTCCTCTCCATTCTGATTTGCACCCTACTGACTCAATACTTGGGCCTTCCCTTGTCGAACTCGGTAGACCACAACCTCTCTTGGGACTCGCTCCTACTCTCCATCTCCAACAGAATCTGTAGCTGGACATTTATCTCCCTCAACCTCCCATCCAGAATCACCCTTCTCAAATCCGTCCTCTAAGCCATACCAGCCTATCTTTTCTCCGCTCTAGCAGCCCCACAATCAGTCATAAAAAAAAAAACAGAAATTTACAAAGGAACTTTCTCTGGCATGGCCACAATTCAGACAAAAAATGGGCTCTTGTCAGCTAGGAAAAAGTCTGCAAACCCAAATCCATGGGAGACCTTGGTCTAAGGGACCCTGGAAAACTCAACAACACAATGGGGGAAAAGATCTGGTGGAGATGGATAAAAACTCCAATAGAAATATGGGCTCAACTTTGGAACTACAAGTATGCACCATACATCCAGCATTCACAATGGATCCAAATGCAGGACATAATTCAAGGCTCCAACATCTGGAATGTGGCCCGGAGAAACCATTCCTCATCCAGGAGCACACCTTCTGGGAAGTTCATAATGGTCAAACCACTAGGTTTTGGAATGACTCTTGGAAACAAATGTCACCCCTCCAATCTAATGAAAATATGCTACACTATGAAAACCAGATACCCAATTTAATCACTACCAAAGTAGCAGACATGTGGGTTTCCAACCCTCACAACCACTCCTGGAGAACCTAGAAATCTACCCATCAAGACCTACAGGTGGCAGAGTACTACAACTTATAGAACTTGGATCATGCAATCTCAACAAGAAGAATACGAGCTAGCAATGGTGCTGACATTCTTCGTTGGGGTCACTCACCCAATGGTAACTTTACTCTTAAGGAAGGACATGCTCTGCAGAAAGGCTTTCAATACATGCCAAAGGATCTTATATGGATTGTCGTCTGGAAGTCCAAATTCTGGCCAAAAATCTCAACTTTTCTCTAGCTCCTCATACAGAACAAGATCCTAACCTGGGATAATCTCCATATAAGAGGCTTCATAGGACCTTTGATCTGTCACCTCTATAATCAACATGAAGAGAACATGGAACACCTCTTAAATAGCTACACCATCATCATTTTCATTTGGGACCATGCCACTCATCTCCTAAGAAGAACTCATAGAGATCAAGGTAGAATCATAAACAAAATCGGAAATTGGGGAACATGACCTTACAAAAGCCAACTGCTAAAAAGACTATGGCACCTACTACCAGGCTTCATAGTGTGGAAACTCTAGAAAGAAAGAAACAAGAGAGTCTTTCACTCACTACCCTCCACCATGGAAACCATTTGGTCCACCATCCACTCAAATATTCAAGAAACCCTTCAGCTAAACCCTTGGACCAAAGAAGATAGACCAACTGACTCTGCAGAACTCCTGATCCTCAACTCTTGGGGCCTCATGCTTCCCTTAACCCTCTCTCCGCCCACCCCTTCCCCCCCTTACACCTTGGTGATCATCCCCTCTATTTGGTCCCCTCCCCCCTCTCACTTCCAAAAAATTAACTTCGACGGAGCTTCAAAAGGCAACCCAGGCCCCTCCGGTGCGAGGGCAGTCATTAGGGATTGTTTTGGCATAATACACAATATGACTGCTGAAAATCTGTGCTATGATACCAACAAATCTGTAGACATATGGGGAATTATCAGGGGAATACAACTAGCCTTAGACCATGATCTCACCTATCTCATCATCGAGGGAGATTCAAAAGTCATAATTGAGCTAGCTTCCAAAATAATCAATGGAAGAAAATCAAAAAAATCACCCCAAGTTGGCACCTGCTTGACCCTCTACATTGCCTCCAATCTCTACTCCAACCCTCTCTCACTCTCATCACCTCTCATGTGATAAGGGGTGCAAACAAAGTGGCCGACAGACTAGAAAACGAAGGGGTGGACCTATCTCAACAAATCACCCTCCTGAACACCGGAAGGCCCCAAATCTCAACACTATGGACGCACTGCCAAGAGTTGTCCAAAAGGGACCATCCACACCCGGATGGGATGACATGAGGTGAAAATGGGAGGACACCTGGGTGGGACAGCTAGTGAAGGAATTTATTTCCCCAGGTTTCCACCCCCGAGAATATAACTCCCCATGCAGTGAATTTTAAGGCATTCAACTTAATGCGCCTAGGCAAGCACTCGAATGCGTGTTCCAACCTATTTGTAGGTACCAAGATCTTGAGACAATCCTGTTAGCCTTCAATGGGAATGGGAGAGGTTTCAATTTCCCTTAATGGCATTAAAATTGTCCATGGCGCACTCATTACCCTACTCATTGCTAGTTATCACTCCATCATTGTGTCTCTCAACCCTCCCGAATTATCCATTTTCTCTCTATGTGTTCTCTACGTCTACCCAAACCACCATTGCTCTTTCACCCCCCCCTGTTCTTTTCTCCACCATGCCATGGGAAAGAGGAAAACCTAGACGAGTAGGGAAAAAAAAATGCCTACACTCGTGACAAGAGACTCACTGCCTCCCAAGGAGCTCTGATTGCCCACTTCATTCGTCCCTCCACCATGCACACCCCAAATTTGGGAATCTTGTCTCCAAATACCCAAGCCTCCATGTGCACTCCAAAGGAGGAGACCCCGTCCCCCACCATGCATTCTCAATGGCCACCTCTTCTCTTAACGACCACCAGTTCACAAACAGAGATCCTTCTGAGCCTCAACTTGGATAAAGGGGAGGATCCACCTCCTCGTCAACATGCAGGGCCACCCTCTTCTTCTCAGCCAGGCCCAAGCCTAGAGATTAATAAAGAGTCTCCCTCCTCCTCCATCCTTGACTTTCAGCCTCGCCAGTGGGAAGGTGGTTTTATTGTAGAGGAAGAGATCCCTCCAAGTTGGCAAGTTTTAGAAGATGGAGAGAACATACATTATCTAGTCGAGGAGCACCTTGATCTCCTTTTTGATATTAGGCAATGGTAGGCACAAGAATAGTGGATCATCAACTAGCGCTTGGATTTTCTCTTTGAGGCCTTCTCAGATGCCCCAAGGTCTGCAAGCTTCCCCACTTGCAAGCAGAAGTATGTCCCGGCCTTCACTTCTAATGGATGCCCAGGTTCCCCTTTGGTTTGAAGCAACCTACCCCAGACTCTATTTTCTGTCAGTTATAGTATCCAATTTTCTTTACAGTTGTATAGCTAGCATAGTAATGGCAGATTTGTATGTAGCATGCCCTAGGTTAGCTAGTTGGAACGAAGTTCCAGTAGAAACTTTCAGCATTTTTGTCAATTTTGCAAACAATTCCACAACCATGATAGAATTATCATCGCTTGGAGCCACATGTCTTGGTTTCCCTTCTGTGGCATGACAGTTGGCTGCCAAGCGACTTACAGTTGTAAAGTGATGATATAATGCAAGGATACACCTTTTTATTTACAAAAAAAAAAAAAAAAAGACTAGAATCATCAACATGCTTAATATTCAATTCATCATAGTGCAAATAGTAATCTACAATACTTAAAAAATATTTCAAGCAATGCTTAAGTGTAATTTCGAATAAGAAATTAATACATAAAGATCAATAAGAACCCCATTAGTATAAGTACCATCTTAGGAGTGGGCAGAGATCTAATTCAATCTTCATTAGTATCTTGTCAAGTCAGGCTCAATCCAGGTCAAGCATCAATCAAGTTTTCACCATTTGCAATTAGTACAACTTCTATGTAACTCAACCATGTACCTTACTAACATGATTTATCTTAATTAAGAATTCATAGCTACTTCAGATACTAGTTACACTTCCAATCATATAATCCCATAAGAATATTTAATGTCTTCCTTAAGAGCCACATACAAAATTCAATACCACTTTAAGTATCCTCTTTAACTATAAGAAATCAATCATAATTAGAAATTAATAAGAAGTCTACCACTTGCATATCCATTTTAAAAGAACCAAGAGGTTCAATCATAACAAGCAATATGGAAATATTCCAAGACTACCTTACATTTTCCATAGCAAGAACTATAAGAAGTTCAAACCCATAATTTAAGAATTAGATAAGACAAATTATATGTTATCTTGCATATCCATATATAAGGATGATTTAAAGAAGATCAAGTTTTATTTAAACAATAAAATTAATATCCCAAAATTGACTTATAAACCCAATTAAAAGAACTAAAGGAAGACCCAACAATAATATAAGAATCCAATGTCAACTTACAATTCCATTCAAAGGTATTGAGGAAGACCAGATATTATTTCAACCATATATAAGGATGCAATTGTTATCTTAATAATTCATTAAAGGAGTTAAGGGGAGACCAACCATAATAAGTAAATGATAGAATTCAACTACCCTATGTATCCATTTAAGAGAATAAAGAGGGACCCAAGTCCTTTAACAATTTATAAAGAACTCAATACTAATTTACAATCCATTTAAGAGTTAACAAAATAAAAGTCTTATTTATACATAAATAAAGCACTAACATGCTAACTTATAAATTCGTTAAAGGTTTAGGAAGAAAAATCATAATTGACCATAAATAATTAATATTCAGAGTCTAAATCACATATCCATAGTAAGGAACAGAAAAGAGTCCTAGAATATATCCCGGCCCCTGATCCGGTGTCAAAAAAAATCCAAAATCTATTCTAGACCTCAATTTGTCCCTCCATCCAACACTTAATACGACCCTCCATCCGACACTTAATTCGGCCCTCCATCTGGAACTTAATATGGTCCTTGAAACAGAACTAATTTATGAAAAAACGAATTTAAAATTTACAGGCAACGAATCAATTTCAGGATGGTTAAGACTTAAGGAAATGATAGTAAATAAATACGGAGGCACTCGGGAAGGTTAAGTTATTTATTGCAGTCCCAAATTCCATCCACAAATTATAATACTTTCAAATTGAAATTTAGAAGAATAAAAATAAAGAGAACATAAATCACTCCATTAATTTCTGGGATTGTTTTCTAAAGGACAACAATGAAATCCACAACTACAGAGTTGCAATCTACAGTATTGGGAAGTTTAGAGCCCTAAATTTCATTTCCGTAAATAAATTTACATACAAAGATCATTAAAATTACCTCTTCGAATTTGTATAGGTCACCTTGCCAGAACAAATTTATAATATCAACTACCAGTCATAAAACATCCTACAGTGAACCAACAAAACACCAAAATCGATCTTTATAAAAATTTCAAGACAAAGGAAGTGGAAAGACAATGGAAAGACAATCACTCAATTGAAATTCCATGTTGTTCAAAGATGGGACAACAGTCACAAAGAGTTACCAAACTCCAAAAACACAGCAAGAGTTTAACATGGGATTCAACCCAGATTCGAGTTATACATTACATGGTAAATTTTCCCAACATTAACTTGCAAACCTTGCATGTAATAAGTAAATACTCCCATCATTTTTTCTATTGAAATCTGAAATGGAAATCAGAACTGTACATGATTTTACTTTTCTCAAATGCCAATCGAAATTCAAGAACAAGTGTTAAGAATTAAAACTACACAGTCACCAATTCGACCCAACGAAATGCAGAAATAAAATAACCTCAATCTAGTCATTGAATCAGTGCACAACCCAATCCAGCCCTGGATTTGGCACCTAATATAGCCCTTGATCTGGCCCTTGTTTCGGTGCTTGATACAAAACAAATTTATGATAAATTCAAATTTAAAAAAATAGGCAACAAATGGAATTCGAAAATGGTTAAGCTTTAATGAAAGGACAATAAATAATTGCAGGGACACTAAGAAAGTCAATATATGGTTATATCCCCCAAATTCAGTCTCGAATTAAATCCAAACAAATAAAATAATTCTTCCAGATTACAATTTAGGAAGCAACGGATTCTAAAATTAAAATTATGGGTTGTTCAATAATTTCATCAGTAATCAAACGAGAATTCTACAGCCGAGGCATTTTAAATAAGCACACACTGCCACAGATTTTTTATCATTACACATGACCAAAATGAAGTTGTTGGGTTTAAATAAAAGAGTAATTACATCTCTGCGAAAAATTGCATAATTTCCAAAGTCATTACAATAAAGAGATACGTTGAGAGCTTCTTCTTCCAATAGTCAACAACAAATTCTTTTTCCAATAGAATTTAATTTACTCTTGTAGATGAAACTAAGGAATTCAAGGATAGTAAGAAATACATTAATGGAATTTCATTATACAGGAATTTATTATTCAAAAATTTCCAAACCAAACCTATATAAAAATACATTCTCTCGAATACATGATCCATTCCACAGCCTAATTTCGCAACTATATAGACTGAAAAATTTAAATAAAAATATGATATGCCAACAATGGAAATGATCAATAATTTCGTACTTTGTTTTCTTTATATCAACTAGCAGCAAAAGTTCATTGAGAAATTAAAAATACAACAATTATCAAGTTTTCTTCTATATCTTAACCAATACGGAACTTGTCAATTTAACTTGGAATTACAACACAATTTAAGTTGGATTTCTACAGCTCTTATTATACAATAAAATCACAATGCAATTAAAAATCTCAAATGAAAATACTGTAACCGGCAATGAAGAATTGAAGTTGTTCTTTAGCAAAGGCACTCCTTCCTTTCTCCCACTTGCTAATCATTTAGAATTCACCGGAAACTCCGAACCAACGCTAGGGGTACTCTTCTTCCCCCTTATCCCCTCGAGCCGCAAAGTGGCCAAGCACACAAAAACCAGAAATACTCTAGCTCCAAGCTTGCATCGCAAGGTAGAGTCACCACCGTAGTTCAATCTTGGTATCCCAACTCTCACTAGTAAAACCAATCAAAAATAATTTGGTAGGATAACTTTACCAATAACCAATGTCTCCCCCTTTCCCACATAAACAATTTATTTTATATAATTTTCCTCACTGACACATTTCCACATGCGCAATTAATAAACTTTTTAATTTAAATAATTTAGGATTATTCACCCTCACACTTGGCACACTCTCCTCAAGTTGCACAAGTAATTACCAATTTTAGTTTTAATAAAAGTCAATTTCCCCCACATTTCCCAAATGTGCTCTTTAAATTGCTCCTAGTTGTCTCTTTATTGACAGATTCTCATTTAATGACTGACTCCTTACTAAATCTTAGCTAGATTTAAAATAGGAGTCTTCTTCTAGTTAGACTAGTGGTAGCTAGACTCTAGATACCATTCTATGTGTACCCTATTCTCTCATGCTTTATTCCCTTTTTATTTTAAAATTCTATTTTAGTATTTTCTTGCACACATGTGCAATATATTAAATTTTTAGATTTATCTAACTTTTTCTTTAGATTGATTTATCTCTAATATTTTATTTTATTTAACATTTTATATTAGTCCCCTAACTAAACTTAAACATGGGCTTTGTCTTAGAATAGGCTTAGACTTTTATGGGGATTTATAATTAATAAAATTATTCATTAATCAATTATTTTAAATCCGACATTGTGAAGTCAATTCATTGTTTTCTAGGCCACCTAGATTCATCGACTCAAGTTTTTAAATTACGCGATGTGCCCTTCAAGATGCAATCGCTTTCTCCAAGGGTACCACTCACCTTTAGACTAGTTTGTGTAGTTTGTCCAACCCTTGGAGTCAACACTCCACTCAGTTGACCTTGTGAGAGACTAAATGCTTTTAAGGAATAAGGAATTCTCCTTATTACGTGCCCCTTAGAAATATTCGTGAGTGATTGTCTCAGTCTTCCCTCAAGACATCGTGGACCTATCAAACTATCTAATCGTTAACCTACAATTCGAGCCACGACAGGAGTGCTAGTAGGTTGTGACAGGGACTCTATCACACCTCTCCCTCAATGTCTGGTTTTCTGTGCATGGCCCCTTTACTCCTTATGTGAGTCATATTAGCAATCATTTGTCAGTCTGCATACATTGACAGAAAAATGTCAATGATCCATATACAAAATCATACTATAATCAATCATATGTCACATACACATAAATTAAATATTCAAACCAATACAATCCACTCTCTGACTCAATCCGGAGTCCAAGGAGGTCCATTGATTCCATCAACATCTATAATATGTCATGTGTCCTGCAAACTCAGATAAACTTGTCAATAGCATTTGTCAGTACATATATCAAGTAATAATAAATCACAACCCATCAACATCATCATGAAAATCCATAGTCTAAACAAATAACATTGTACTATAATCGGATCACTTGCACGCAAGTGTCCTCAAAGAATAAGTCGATAACATGTGCTAAGTAGAGCAGGATGTTACAACAATGATGATAATGGTACACTTTAGAGAGATCATTTTCAAAGGAATGACATCACAACCACATGGTCATGGGGGTTTATAACCATTTGGTTATACCATAATTATCTTAATGATTATCCTCACCTAACATAAAATGGCCTCTCCCATAGCCCCCCCATCTACGCAGTAGGAAACAAAGAATAGAAAAATTGAAAAGGGTAGAAAGAGAATCAAATGAATGAGCTATGATAGCCCAAATAACAATGGATTACAGACTACCTACTCTAGTTTAAGAGGTAGAGAATATTAAGAAAGAGGTAGAGGAAATAGAGACAAGGGAACGCCATATGAAGGAAAAGGGGAAGGAGGTTGAAATAACATCACCCAGGCATAGAGGCATGCATAAACCCCCACATATAAGGTATATTAGGAAACCACCCCCAAAAGAACTCAAAAATAAAGGTAGAAATGTCAAGGCTTAGTGTACAGAGAAAGGTTTCAATGGTAGAAATAAGGCCATCATGGTTCATAATTTGGGAAAACTATAGGATAACTTTTATGGATGAAACGTTGCCACTAATAGAAAGTATATAAACAAGGAATTACCTCACATTATCCCAAATAAATGGTTTTTGAGAAGCAAGACCATCATAGACTATTTAACCCTAGATCTATACTAGCATACCAAAGAAATGATATTGTGTGACATGTATTTGTTAGAAAAGTAGGTGTGCTCATTTCACCATACATAGTATAGCAATATTGTCACCCAACCATAAGCAAAAAGGACACCCCCAAGCACCTTAACCTTGACAGAGAGAATAATTCTAGAAGAAAACCATAGAACCAATAGCCAACCAAGCTAGCGTACCTCTCTCTAGAGATATCATACCAAGCAGAAATTCCAAACCATAACCAAGAGAAAGTCCAAGACAAAACTGAAAATGCCAATTGGAGCAGCTACAGTTGTAGCTCCTCCCAAAACTTGTGCACCACTGGTCTTATGCAGTTGTGAGAGTGAGTGTTTCAAATGAGCTCTAGCGCCCTCTTATTTATAGTCCTCTAAGTGACCTAACTAGGACAACTTCTACTTATGGAGGCTAATAACTCAATAATAAATATTCTCTTGAGTTGACTTGTCTCCTAGGCTTATTATCCAGTGTTTTAGGGTATCTCTTGCTTCCCAGATAATTATAATCTCACCAGGGTTACATGTAGAGGTTAATACCTCCTGCAACTACCATAATATCAACACTCCCTCCTAGCTAGAGAGGTATTAAAGGAAATGATCTTGAGCACAAACTGACCATTCAACTGGTAGCATCATCATATCCACATAGGCTATCGCATGGTCAAAGCATGAGCACCATCATCACTATTAGTATCATCTGATAGCATCAACTGCATCATCTCTCAAAACCATAATCCATCTGAGTAATCAAGCATGATGTTGAATAAGTCACTCACTCCACAAAGTGATACAAGAATCATGCTTCTAATATGGACATACGTCTTAGAAGAATGATTGTCCTGGACCATATTCCACATGGAGAATGTATGTCCATCAACATATTGACTATCCATATAGCTGGTAATCATCTCCAACACTAGTGATAGTCTCCATGGCAATCATAAAAATTCCATTCAATATAACAAAAAATGTCTATCCATAGCATTACACAACTAATATCCAATGGTACACAACCACACATAATATCACACAGCTACTAACCAGTGACACATAGTCACAACCAGTGGAACACATCCACCACAATGGCATACAAATATTGTCCAGAGACATAAAGTCTCCACGAAAATCATATGATCTGATATCAACCTACATAACAATATCATGATACAAACTGAGTCATTTGCTCCATTCTTCCACTCACATCTGTGAGATATGGAAGAGCATCTTCCCTTAGAAAGTAAAACATCATCTATGGTCTATCTGGACTATTCTTCCCAAGCATAGAGGAATAATTGTCCCTGATTTCTGATCTTGGACCATTAACCTAACTGGGCCATTCCTCTGGTACTAATCATAGTGCAACCTCGAGAGAATGAGTCTTCCCTAGGGACCGCATGTCCCTAATTGTTGAGCCTAGACCATTCACCTAACTGGGCCATTCCTCCAACACTAATCATAGTGCAACCTGGAGAGAATGACTCTACCCTAGGAATTATTGTTCGGACCATTTCCTAAGGAAATGATTGTCCTACACCAACCACGAAAATGGACCATTCTTCGAAATTGCTCACAACTGTGAACATCGAAAGAATGAATACCTGGTGAGGCAAACCATTATACGAGACCACTACTCAGAGTGACTGCCAAGAAGAATGACTTTCCTAGACCGTTCCCCCACACTGGACACAAGGGGAATCATTGTTTATGGTACATCAACAATCTATCATATCATTTTCATTATGAAAATTATTGTTCAATCTGGACCATTTTCCAAAATGGAAAATGATTGTCCTTCAGAAAATATCGAACCAGTTTATGAATTGGAAAGGAACTTCCCATCCTAGACTATTTTTCGAACTGTAAAAATGGATGTCCATAAATCAACAACATATCAATGCTCCCTCCCAACCTAGGAGTAATCACTTCCTTTTTCAATAAGGAAGTCATCTCCACAAGCCCCAGCTTGTCTCTTGAGTACACAAACTTTTCATCTTGGACAGAGGCTTTACCAAAATATATGTTATCTGATCATCTGTGGATATATACTAGAGAACCAATTGTCTCTTTTGGACTTTATCATGGAGAATATAATGATTGATCTCAATGTAATTCCGTCTGTCATGGAAGACTGGTTTCTCTAAAATCTTCGCATAGCTCTGATCATTATAATATATCATGGTCGAATTCAGCACCTGATCAGATGGTCCATAAATCAACTTATTTCTTCTGTACAAGCATCAAAAGTTGCAATATACTCTACTTCTATATTGTTGATGGCAATAGACTTTTGTTTCTTGCTATCTCATGACATCGTGGCAAAGATCAAACTAAAACATATCCAAGTAGCACTTATTTTTTCATATGCACTCCATGCCCAATATGAATCAATAAACTCATGCAGTTGTATGTCATAGTTTAAATTTCCCACAAAAACAAATACATGGATGAGTATTCTTCTAATACATTAACGAGCCAATCAATTGTCAATACAGAGACGGGTCCACTGGATAAGAGTCTCTTCAACTTATTCAAATCTATTATCATGGGAGTTTTCCATGGATTTGCAATCCATCATCCATACTTTTGAGTAACCATTTTGATACACTCTCTCTGTCATAGGAGGTTTTCACCACATTTCTGTTTTATATGAGATACTCTGCATCAAGTTGCTTGAAACCATACCAGGTCTTCTTCCATTTGCATACAAGGGTCTCTTTCTGGTATAAGATTCTTTCTCAATTTTATTTATTTGGAAGAACAATATTTTTCATGTAAATTTCAATCCACAGAAACTGCAAGAGGTATATCTGGTTTACTAGAACAAGCTATCGTCATAGTCTTCTCCCTCCTTCTGGAAGAACCTCTAGTTATGAATCTTACAATTCTTCCATTCATAAGTCTTTTTCACAACTTCCATTTCTTCTGGTTGATTTCTTTTAGTGGGTTTAAACCAAGCTGGTAGTCTTATGATTCTCGGTATAATAACTGGTTTTTCTGGTTTTTCTTTCTTTCTTGGAATATTCATGTTATTCCTCATGTTCCTCTTTAGTTTTTAGGTCCATGGAGTATTCTATAGATTCCATTCCCTTCCATCCTGATGATTCCAACTTCTTCCTTTCAACATAGGAACGTGAATGTAGATGGACAACCAAGGATACTTAAGACTTCTTTTTGAAGAAGACTTCTTCTAGAGTCAAACTAAACATGTGATGCTTATCATGGCTGCTACTTTCAATGGGAACAAGGACATATACTTCATAATATTGACAGATTCTTCAATGGATCATATCATTTAGGATTATCTCCCTCCTAATCCTCGCTTCATGCATGAATGCATGCTCTTATTTTGGAACTATGTAATCATCTCCCTCCATCTAAGACAATCCATGCTTTCATATGCATCCTTATTGCCTTCTGAAAAGTGTCACGAGTCTTATTCTAATTTCTTCTTGATTACTGACTTCTTTCTGATTTGACTCCTTCTGGGTCTATTCAAGTTTGATTCTCATTTCAGCCTATCTGGTAGTTGTTACTTATATAATAGATTCCTTAGAAATTTTCCAACGTACTTCATCTTCTTGTAGTCATCGTAATAGAAATTTGTATCTTGTTATTATTTCATAGGTATTGTTTCACTGACAATCTTTTCTTCTTAAGAAATAGATATGCATGATATGTATAAGAACTATGTAAACATGGTATGTACAAGAAATATGGTATAGAAGAATATTGTTACCTTGACTAGAAGAAGAAGTTTGTTTTATCCTACTTGGATTTCTTTGAGGGTTCCCTTTCTTCG
>JASDQU010502264.1:31816-49149 GCA_032191745.1 Picea mariana | reverse complement strand
CTCCATCCTTCCTTGCCGCTTTCTCCTCCCTCTACTCCACCAGGCGTAACTTTTTGATGCACGTTGGGGTTCCATTTATGTCGGCTGGAGTAATGTCTATATGGTGGACATAGCGTAGATAAAGATGGAATTGCCCTACCAGTCGCTCCACTTTTTCCTGTTGGCTTCGCTGGTCCTCCACAAGTCTTTTTTTCACTCACCTCCAGGTTGCTAAGGCGGTTCAGAATACCTGTGAGTACCTTCTTCTATTCCCTGGTTTCTATCTTGTTGGTCTCCTTCCAGTCCACACACATCTTTCCTATTAGCATTTTTGTTCTCCAGGCTTCCTCCACCATCTTATGGTAGAGGGTTGTTATGGGATGTGTGGCTCTGGGGTCCCTTATCCCCTCCACTTCCTGAGCTAGTTTTGTCCAGGCTTTTCCCCTGCGAGCTTTGTTGATTTCGCTGTCCCATCTTTTGATGATCGTCTTTCCCTTTATATCCACCTATGTGAGGAAGGTACTCTTTGCTTCCCTGGCTGCTTGTTCGATTCTTGTCATCCTTCGGACGCTCGGTGGAGGTTCAATCCCTTGGGGGCCTCTCTTACTATTGGTTTTCTTCATGTGTACCATCTTTTCTTGTAGATGGTAGTTTTTACGTTGGGTTCTTCTCCTGTTCTGCTTCACCTCTTTCTGGTATGTAAGGTGGCCCCTGTGATTGCTTTGCTCTGGTATGCAGTTCTTTCTATTATACCTTCTTTTATGGAGCCAACCCAGATGCGATCCCATCCTTGCAATCATGGCCTGCTCATCAAGGTTGTCCTTCTGGTCCGTATCCTTTATTCTGGGGCGTGTGCACTTGATGTCATTGTCGTAATCCCTACGCCAATGCTTTTCCCTACACATTGTACACTATTCATTTCCCCGCCTCATAATGGTACTTGGGTGAGGTGTACCCTGAATTGACCCTGGTGAACCCTTTTGTCCTTCATCCTTCGTCGCCTGGGGGTTATCTATTCTACTTTCCCACGGGTAACCCCTGTACTTCTTTCTATTGATAGGACCGTGGTGTCGTATCTTCGCCTGATGTGTGATCTGTATCTGCATGTGTAACCTTGCTTGATTGGTGGGCTATCGGATTCTGTCTGGTGCCTACATTCCCTTCAATTCCTACTGCGCCTCCATTCTTGAAGTGATTTTTCGTACTACTATTGTTGTCACAATCCTTTGCTGCAAGTTGGGTGCAATCTGTTCAGAATTGACCTTGTGGGATGTTTCTCCAGATTGTGTCCAGTTCTGGACCTTCATTATCGACCCCCTCATTCGCTATTCTATTCGCCAGTCCATTTGCTGACCTTCGAACCCAACGCAACTCCACTATGATCCCTATCCACAAGTGCTCCTAGAATTTTTGCAGTAGGTAAGCCAATCGCCAATGCCTCTGGATTTTACCCATTCTGGTACCGTTTTGGATTTTTCTTACTGTGTTGATAACCAGCACGGAATCTCCTTCCACTATGACTTTTTTTATCCCCTCCTGGTTTAGAATCTCTAGGCCAGTCTCCAGGGCTCCAAATTCCATGGCATTGTTGGTTTAGTTGCCCAGACTTCCAGCATATAGTCAGATGATGTTTCCTTTACTGTCCCTGATTACTCCGCCCAAACTTGTTTTCCCTAGGTTGCCTTTCACCGCCCCGTCAAAATTTAACTTGAGGGAGCCTGAAGGTGGTGGATTCCAGTTGTGCTCACCTATTTGGAGTTGTGGTGACCGTCTGAGGTTATTGGGGTTGCATCCATCGTTCAGGTGAAAGGCCTCTAAGACTCGGGAATCCTGGTCCATGGGTTGCGCTCTACCTACCTGGAAGTTCCGGCATTGCACCATATCTCGTGTCATAGAGATTATTGTTTCCTTGATCTTCTCTTCGGGCCAGCTTTGGTTTCTGAAAATGCATCGGTTCATTTCCTTCCATATCCACCATATGATCATTCATGGGATGAGGATCCAACAGAGGTTCACCTCTTCTTGTTCATTGTAGTTTTCTTTCCAGAGATTGATGGTTGCAGCAATGTTCCCTTGGATCCTATTTGACTGGCGGAAGATACTTGCCGCCCAGTCCCAGAGTTATGCAGTGTAGGTGCATTCGTCAAGGAGGTGGTTCATTGTTTCTTCCTCGGCTTGACAGAGATGGCATATTGATGGACCTGTGAATCCCCTTTTTCTTAGGTTTTCCCAAGTTAGAATGCAGTTTTGTAGTATTAGCCATTGGAAATTTTTTATCTTTGGCCATTGGGGGCTGTTCCATAGCTTGTCCCAGTGCTTCACTGGGTCTTCCTAGTCCAGGTCTGTGATATAGTGTCGGACTTCTTTCAAGTTGAATTACCCATCGTCTTTTTGTCCCCACCTCAACTGGTCCTCTCCTTCCGTGATTGCTATTTTTTGTCTTCCCAGTTCCTCCTCCACCTCTTTTACTGTTCTTGTGGGTGGATCATTGTTTTGTGGGTTGATCTTATCCCAGATTCTCCATTTGTTGCGGTCCATTTTCCATTTCCAGTATTGGTAGACGTTAGTTTTGCCTTGTGCTATTAGCTCCTGTTGGAGTACCTCTCTGCCCAGGTTCTCCATTCTCAATTCCTGTTTCCAAGCATCCTCCCAGAATCAGGTTGTTCTACCATTCCTAATTTCCCAGAATCTATGTGTCCGAATCCAGGCTTTGTTGCACTAGGCTAGGTTCCAAATGGATGAACCTTTCCTGGTGCCTCCGAAGCGGATTCTGTCCTGGTCGTGAATGTCTGGGGCATACTTTTCCTTCCAAAGGTTTACCCAAGGTGTAGTAGTTTCTTTGACCCAACACCACCAAAGTTTCACCCCATATGCATTATTGGTCACTTGTGGGTCCTATAGCCCCAGGCCTCCTTTGTTTTTTGGCTTGTAGACTTTCTCCCAAGCCACCAGGGCCCAGTTTTTCTTTGTTTCTATGCCTCGCCACAGGAAGTCCCTTTGGATGGATCTTTTTTTGTAGAATCCCCTGTGGATTTGGGAAGACGGACATCATAAAGGTTGGGATAGCTTGTAAAACTGACTTGGTTAGGATCAGTCTTTCGGTTAGATTGAGGGATCTGTATGTCCAATTTTTTACCCGCTCCTGTAGCTTATTTATTACTCCTTCCCAAGTCAACATTTTGTACGCTTTGTCTGTCAGTGGAACCCCCAAGTACTTGGTTGGTAGTTGTTGCACCTCTTTCGTCACCTTGGTGAGCAAATAAGAGGTGCTTGCAAGCTCAGTTGGGTCTGTTGAGCAGGACAGCTGTAGAGAAAAGAGTTAGAGAAAGAAAAACAATAATATAACTAAGAATTAAACTAATAAAAACTAAAATCATAAGAATAGGGACATAGAGATAACAAGAACAAAAAGACCAATGTCACCAATGTTTGAGGCTTGATCTATTGATGAAAACAAAGCACCAAGGAGAAAGGGGACTATGAGTCCCTTCTTCCTCCAAGGGAAGGCTCTTGGACCCTCACTAGTAGCTCCTCTTACAACAAGAAAAATGAAAATGGTGATGAAAGAACTCCTTGCAAATCCACTCAATGGAGAGGTGGATTGCTCAATGAAATGGTGCCAATGTGCTCTTGTCAAGGATGGAGTCCTTAAAACAATATAGGCAGCATAACATTACTTTGAATTCCTTGAGAAAATGAGGTGCATTCATGGCTTTTTATAGCATTTCTTTGGGCTTTTGTGTAACTGCTTTGTAGTGTGAAAAGAGGCCATTTAGGGCATTATTAGGTCTTTGACCAACCCACCATTCGGATCTAGCCCAGATTTGAAGGTCAAATCAGCTTGGGAGCTGAACCATAAGTGGTTAGGAGGCCAACCACATTCATAAATGCGTCGTTTAGCAGGTGCGCGGCTTTTTGCGCTAACAGTTGCGCATCGTGAGCGTATGTGTGCATTCTACATTCCTGTTCCGCACATGTGCAGGCGCACCCAATGTTTGCAAAGCGCTCTTCAATTTTTCACTACTTTGTATAGTTTTTTTGCCCTTTTTTGAATGCTGTGAGATTAATTCAGGGTCATGAATAACTTCATTATTGTTTGACAATGCTGAGTTCTTGTAACCATGTGCGGACGGAATTTCAGTGATAACAGATGCCCCCTAATGGATGAGGTTAGGAGCATACGTATAGCCGAAATCCATCAATGTTTCTTCTGCTGAGAATGTTGTTGTAAGATAGAGCAATAGTAAGATCGTTCAGAGCGATCCGTTGGAGAAAAGAGGAACCAGTAGGACCCGATCTTCCATGAGGTGTAAAAAATAGAAAACTGTGTACAAACGAGGCGGGCATGCCCCATGCTCGTGTCATGTAACTCTAGAAAAAGATGACTGAAGTGTTGGTGTAGACAACTGTAGTGCCCTCGGGGGTGGTCATGATAGAGGCAGAGGACAATTCTGTAAATGAACATACTCTGAATAGTAGGCATTGATCGCGGTAAGAAGTAGCAGTGATGATGTGGGCATTGATAGCCCTGCCAAGTTCAGAGGTCTTCAGCAAATAAAAGAACTAACTGTAATAGTCGCCAAAAGTAAGACCCACCGTAACATGAGAAAGCGTTGGCGTCGAATGTTACGGGGGTCAACGACAACAGGGAGCAATGGTGTTTCACCCTGTGCCATCCGAGATCTCTCATTGAGTGGAGAATAAGAATCAAGATACTGTCACCCTTATGGAAAATGGTGCTGATGTCAACAAAAGGGGACGTGACTCCTAGAAGCAAGGGGCTTCATGAAATCTACTGAGGTGAGGAAGTGGTAGAGGTACATGGACGAAGTCAAGAAGTGGGAAGACTCAAGACTGCCCTTGGTTGGAGGATGGATGAGATAAAGAGCGGCCGCAATCGTGTAACGAGGTCGAGTGTCAGGGGACGACAAGACCGGTGATAAGTTGTGCCAGAGGCGGGACAAGGTGAACAAATTCATAGGCTAGAGGTAAGTGACCTGTGGGGTGCTATGAAGATATGGACGATGCCGGCAAGGGTAGATTATAATTAAGGCTCCAACCGAGGGTGACATGGGTTGCGTGTGGCCAAAAGGAAGGAAGCAAGTCGCCAAAGGTGACGACAAAAATGTAATGACTGTGAATAAAGGCATTTATACAATAAATAACGAATAATTGGGGAGAAATGTACAAATACAGAAATGGGTGCCCCAGTGTGATATGGGTGGCCCACATAGGGCATAATGTGCTTGGAAGACTGATGAAGGGTGGGGGGGCCATTGGTGAGTTTCTGTATGAGGTAGGTGAAATGAAGGTAGGTTCGCAGATGGGAAAACTAATTGTGGATGAAAAGGATGGTTCATGATACTGCAGAGGTGCAGGTAAAAAATAGAATCGTAAAGAGATAATCTAGGAGTCCGTGTGGGAAAGATAGCAAAATGAGGAGAAGGAGTATGTGGATGATTCACGACATGATGAAAGACTATCGAGACTCCCATCCCTAAAGGGTAATGAAAAACAGCACGAGTGTCAAAAAGTGGCAAAATTTGCTATGAATGGGACAACTCATGTGGGTAAGAATGCTACCGAGTAACAGTACCGAAGATGCAAATGGAGGCATGGGTATTGCAGAGCCAGGAATGGGAATCCTAGAGGCCAATATCAGAGTGTGTGACTAGAAATGTAAATGCGATACAGCGGGAAAGACTACATGCCAGTGCTGAGTATATACCTGAAGGGGTTGTGTCGATGGACGATGATCAATTACCTGCACACATGAAAACCAAATACCCAAAGTGAACAATATTTGAAGAGAATCAAAGATATGAGCATATATTTGATAAATGTGACTATGCACGTGCGTACCTGACCATGATATGAAAAAAAGGTGCCCCGGGGGCTCAGGATGAAAAGCGACCCAGGGACTGTTGTGATGTAGGTGACGGGATGCTGATCCCATGGCTGAAGACGTTTTGAAAAATGGACACATTGGGCTCCCAGAATGGTGAATGGAAGTTTGGCAAAAGGCCTATATATAGTTGTAGGGCCCACCTTGCCACCTCATTTGTACCTGCTGCAATAGTGATTGGACAAGCACTTTTCAGAGGAGATTTGGAGATTCGGGGAGGACGAGGCAGCCGATTGAGGATCTGCGAGTATCAAGTTAGTGGTCTGATCATCCTGCATAGAAATAGGTTTTCAATTTTTGGGCAGGGTTTGTACGGAGGGCCGTACAGGGGTATTTAGGGGGTGTGGGCCCCACATGCGTGGGCGACTCGGTGATAGGCGCGCATACGTGCGCTCCTGTACACTGAATATACGCGCATGGGTGCGCGATAGGGAGAATTTAAGGCACGCTCGAAGGGCACGCCTGTGAGTTGAACAGGCGCGCATCAGTGCGCACCTGTGGGTTTGACAGGCGCGCACCTGTGCGCGTCTGTATGGTGAACAGGCGCACATAGGGGCACACCTGTGAAGCAAATAGGGGCGCACTGATGCACACCTATGCAATGCACAAGCACGCATACATGCGCGCTTGTGTAATGAACAGGCGCACATGTGTGCGCGCCTGTGGGTAACAAAAATCGCGCCTAGGAGGCAAGGTTGAAGGGTAAAAAATGAGTCTTTTTAATACTGTTGATGGTTGCATGAACTAATATAGGGCTCTGTGTTGTCTGTAGGTGGATGGTATGATGCCAGTGCAGTGGAGAGAGTGAGACTGGGCCCATTTGCGAGACGCCATGGCCATTGAGGGGCCCGGTGTGCGTGCGACTTTGGCAACCTGTGGCTTGCTAAAGTTCTTTGAGTGCCCGTTGATATGGGCATAGGAGTATTTGTTGCAGTTCTTGATCCAGATGTGGAGTCCGGAGTTGCACTGCTTCCTCGTACGAGGAGAGCAGATCCCCTTCACTGCGGTGGAGGATATTTATTTCTTGACTGGGCTCCCCTTTCAGGGAACACCCCTACCGGTGGAGCCAATGTTGCCCAGGACTATTTTACTTGCCGATATTGGCCAGAGATACTACTCAGGTCGGGAATTTATGTCTGGGACTGTGGTGAGTATAGGGGCGATAGATTCCCTGGCGCATCATTGTATAGTAGCGATGATTTTGTGGATATATGGGTCGCTGGCGACCCAATGGATTAGTGGTGGCCAGCTATTGGTGCTGGAGAGAGTAGTGACCGGCGAGTGGTTCGCTTGGGGGCTGACACTGCATGCGAGGATGGTAGCGCAGTTGGACCACTGTCGGTCCATAGGTGCGGGGGAGTTTGCATTTGGTTCCATCCTAGTGGCCTGGTTCTTAGAGAGGGTGTCGATGCTGCACCCGAGGATTCTACTGGAGATGTCGGGTGCGCGAGAGCCGCGCTTGAGGCAGTGGTCGACAGTTTTGCTTCATCACGATGGTGGTGAAGGTGGCCACTTGTTTTCGACAGAGGTGGCACAGGTGTGGCGGCAGATGCCGCAGGTGATACTTCGGTACCCCTATGTTGGGGTGGACTTCCCGGGTGACCCGGACATGGTGTTACCTCCAGGGGAGGTGTTTGACCATCGAGGTATGTTTAGTATTTGGTGTGCATGTTTTTGGTTTATGTTGTTTTTTGAGATAGCAGTCCATATGTATATGATATAGATGCTAATACTATCTGTTGTTTTTATGCATGTGTAGATGTGGCACCTCGCGGGCGTGAGGTGGAGATGCAGAGAGCACTGGCTTGTCAAGAGCTGGAGAGACTACCGCAGGGAGAGAGGCGTCGGCGGGAGGATGCCGTGGGGCAACCAGCTAAGCCGGAGCGGGCAGCGAGGAGGAGCCAGTATGATGACCCTGGTGTGGGGCCATCACACGCTCCTCCGATGACGGTCGGAGTGGATTATGATGATATACGCCGTCGTCTGAAGACGGTTTTACAGGATGTGCCTGAGGGCATGTGGACACGCATCCAGGATGAGAGTTTCCTGGAGCGGTGTGGGGGGGTGTCGCCACCATGGCGGGCCATAGTGCGACGAGCAGTAGTGCTTGCTGCTATGACGAGTGGACGTCTACCGCCGGGGCAGGAGAGTCTTGTGGGTGGACCACCACCACCTGGGGCAGGTGGTGGTGGGCCTCCACCACCTGAGGGAGGAGCAGGTGGTGGGGAGATAGAGGCACCATGAGTGGTGCATGATGTATATCTTTTTTGTGGTATATAGGCTGGTGAGCCCATTTTTGTACCGAGGTGCTGCATTGGCCTGCGGATACATGTATTTTTGTATGTAAACATTCGGATGGCCTGATGGGTCTTTATATAGATATGAGTATACATTTTTGAGATCCTGATGTTGTCTACATGTTTTTGCTGATGTTTTTTGAGTACGTCCATTCTATATATATCATGTGACAGGTGTTTGTGATATGTTTATGTATGTGTAGCTTGATGTGATATATGCCAATCTAACACAATATTAGCTAGGGTATCTGTGATTTGATTCAATTGTCTTGGAATATGTGTAAATGTAATGGAATCAAAATGTCGAGATAATAGCCTAACCTGCAGGTATTTGCGAAAGAGGCATGGATCACGTACACGGTATACATTGTTGAGCTGGAGAACGACTAGTTGAGAGTCGAGGAAGACGTTAAGGTGATGAATATGATGATGCTGGGTGTCGTCCAGGAGGCCAATGACAGCAGTGTATTCGGCTTGGTTGTTGGTTGCTGACCCCAAACATATGCCACTTGAATGGAGCATTTCATGTGAGGGGGTGTAGAGAGCCCAAGCAGCCGAAGCGAGATTTTGTGTCCAACGAATGGCGTCGTCAGTGTAACCAATGTGGTAGGCTGGTGGAGGAAGCATCTGTCAATAGCAAAAAGGATAGTTTAGACGAGAGGGGAGGAGAAAAAGATTAAAAATGCTAGAAAAAGAAATAACCTAAAGTAGAATGACTACGTTTAAGCATAAAATTTCTTGAGATACAACCCATTGACAGGTTCCTTGAGAGAGAGGCCTTCGGGGGAGGCCAAGATGTATGCGCCTTTGGTGAGGCAATGTTGGATGATGTAAGGGCCATGCCAAAGTGATTCGAATTTGCCGTGGCCAAAGGTATCATGAGCGATATCATAAGCCAGGACGAGGTCACCTTCGTGGAAAAATCGAAGGTTGACATGGCGATCAAAGGTAGCCTTGGATCGTTTTTTAGCTGCCTCATTGTTCTGTAAGGAAGATCGACGATCTTCATCCAGAGACTCCAAGTTCAGCAAGCGCTACTCCATTGGAGCAGTGTTAGGTAATAGCTCAATGGCAGTGCATAAGGTGGGAATTTCGCACTCGATGAGAAGAGTTGCCTCGACCCCATGGACTAAATGGAATGGTGTGAAACCAGTAGCGGTTTTCACCACCATTTGATAAGCCCATAGCGCAGAAAATAACATATGATGCCAATTGGTTTTATGTTTATTGACTGTGCGCTATAACATGGTCTTGAGGACTTTGTTAACTGCCTCGACCTGTCCGTTTGACTGAGGGTAATATGGTGAGGCAAACTCGTGAGAGAAGCCTAACCGAGAGGTGAGTTCAACAAACATCTCATTCTCGAAGTGTTTCCCATGGTCAAAAACGAGTTGGAGGGGTACTCCAAAACGGGATATGACATGGTTAAAGAAAAAACGTGCTGCAGTGCCAGCGGTATTGTTGAAAGTGGGCATAGCTTCGGCCCATTTGGTGAAGTAGTCAACGACGACAATGATGTATTTGTGACCATTGCTGAAGTGTGGATTACAAGTCATAAAGTCGATGCCCCATTTACAAAAAGGGTCGGCAATAATGACAGGGTGGAGAAGAGCGGGGGGTGCCCGGGCTTTGTTGGCGTAGAGATGACATTGCTCACATTGTTGCACGGCATGAACGCAATCATGAAACAAGGTAGGCCAAAAGTAACCGGCTCGGATAATATTTTGAGAAATGGATATACCCGAAAGATGGCCCCCACATGCGCCGCTGTGGCAGTCGTTTAAGACTCTATTGGCCTCGTCAATAGTTAGGCATCAACGAAGAATGGTGTCGATGCCTCGCCGGTATAAGATGTCTCCGTTGAGAAGGTAGCGGGGGGCCTGATGGCTAATACATCGATGATCATCTCGTGATAGGTGGTTACCGAAATTTTGAGTTCGGAGGTAGACGAGAAGGTCGTCGTACCAAGGATCATCCAAAGTAATGTAAAAGAGGTGTTCATCGGGAAAGTCGGTACTGACGGGGGCACTGGTGGTGTCAGAGGGGAGGGCCGTGACAAGTTCGGTGAGAATGAGGGCCTTCTTACTCTTAGGTGTTGAGAACTCGAGGTCGTACTCCTGAAGGATAATGATCCATCGAGCGAATTTTCCGTTAACTTGTCGACGACTGAGAAAGTACTGCATAGGGTTGGAATCCGCGACGACCTTTGTGGTGCGAAGCAGAATGTAATGGCGCAGTTTCTGGACTGCGAGGACAACTGCAAGAGAAATTTTTTCTTCATGTTTATACTTCAAGGGTGGTCCTGAGAGGTTCTTACTAACATAATAAATGATGTTTTCACGATTGTCATCTCTGAGCTGGACGAGGACACCGGCTACTGATATAGCTGATGCTGATACGTAGAGGATGTAGTCGTGATTATAGTCAGTTGCACTAATTAAAGGTGCATTTGAAAGCGCTGCTTTAAGATCGTCAAATAACTGTTGGGCATGGTCATCCCAGTGAAATGGGATGTCATGACGTAGTAAGCGAAGGAATCCATGTGCGCATATGGCGTAATCCGGGACAAAGCGTCTGAGAAAGTTAGCTTTTCCCTGTAGACTCTGAAGTTGTTGTAAATTTCGGGGAGGTGGAATTTTGGTGATAGCTTGGACTTTGAGGGGGTCCACGGTAATACCGCTTTGGGAAACAATAAAACCGAGGAGGCGCCCTGCGGTGACACAGAACACACACTTGAGAGGATTCAAGCAGATGTTGTACCGACGACACCGTTGAAAGATGATTCGTAAATCATTGAGATGTTGGGTGCGGTTCTTGGATCGAGCTGTGAGGTCGTCTAAGTAGGCGAGAATGATTTTAGCCAGATCGTGGAAGATTTATTTCATTGTCCACTGGAAAGTTGCGCCAGCGTTCTTTAAGCCGAAAGGCATGACACAGTATGCAAAGGTACCCCACGAGGTAGTGAATGCGGTTTTATATTGATCGGCTGGGTGGATTTGGATTTGGTTATAGCCAAAGAATCCATCCATAAAGGAGAGAGCCTCATGGTTGGCGCAGTCGTCGATAATTTGATCGATGAAAGGCGTTGGAAAGTTGTCTTTTGGACATGCGTTATTGAGATCGTGAAAGTCTGTGCAAACGCGGATAGTGCCCTGTTTTTTGTCGACGGGTACAGGGTTGGAAACCAATGAAGTGTAAGTGATGGGGTAAATAAACCCGGCCACGCGTAATGTGTCAATTTTAGCTTTGATAGCCGCGGATTTGGATGGGTGTAGTGGTCGTTATTTTTGGCGAACTGGTGTGATGTCGGGCCAGGTGTCGATGCGATGTTCGACAATAGAGGGATCGAGGATAGGCATTTCCATGTATGACCAGGCAAAAATATCCCTATATTCCTGGAAGAGGGATTTATATGCGTCGATTTCCTGAGGAGTGCAAGCAGCTCCAATGATGATTTCTTCGACGATGGCATTTTTAATGGAAATGTCAATTTTGATGGTGGGGGAAATTTTGGCCATGTTACCTTCTTCAAACGCATCAGGGGCAGGAATGGGATTGTTGAACCAATCGATAGGCCCAGATGGGATAAAATCTTTGGTTTCGATTGTGTAAATGAGGTTTTGGTTAGGAGGCATGGGGGATTCCTGTGAAGAGAAGAGTGCACGGTGATGTAGCGCATCCCAGGGAGAGTCTGGGCAGTTTAGCTCTTCGATTATTTCCTCGTCGCATTGGAAATGCTAGGAATACAAGGGGTCATGAGGAGTGATATCGGTGACAGTATGATTGCCCCCTGATGAACAAGCAGGGAGAACAATGCTAGGAGATAGGGAGGGTTCGCTCGACATAAATCATATATTGAAGTATTGAGGGGTACCCGTGGTGGTTGGGTGGAGAGTGTCCGTAGGGGAATGAGTAGGAGAATTGGGGGGGTTGCGGGGTAAATCCTCAGAGACGTCATCTAAGAACCATGGAGGCATTGGGAGTGCCTCAGGCTCGGGAGAAATGACATGAAGATCCTCTAGTGACAAGGTAATGTCAATTATCGCCTCTGCGGGTTGGTGAAGCAGGGCCAATTGACGTTGCCTGTATTCAAGGATCATAGGACACTCATATGAAAAATGAGCTAATGAATCACAGAGAGAGAAAGGGCATCTCATACGTTCATTGACTAAAGTGGTGACATAACGAATGTCAGTGATATTTGTTGAAGAGGACGTAGCAGGGCGTGGGTTGTTCTGGAAGTTCTGGCGCACACTGGCCAATGTATACCGAAAGCGTGGCAGTGCTGGGCAATGATGGGTGTAGTGGCCATACTCCGAACAGATAGCACAAACGTATTTGTTCCTTAACCCTTTACTACTGGAAGGGTGGATGGTAGTGGTGGGACTAGCAGTAGCAACGGGTGTTATGGAGTTTTATTTGGGGGGATCAAATTTTGTAATTCAGGTAGTGATGGATAGTTGTTGGTTTGGTGGCCCTCTTTCTCACATAGTGCGCAAGGTGGTGGGATGCATGGAGGAAGTGGAGCAGTGGGCTCCTTCTTCTTTCTCCTACCCCCAGCTGTAGCAGGGGGGTTAGTGATTGGGGGGGTGGTGGGGGTAAGGACAGGAATTGTCATGGGAAGTCCTTCCTGGAGGGGAAGGGATGGTGAAGGGACCATCTCTGGTGGGCGTAAATACCAAACTGGGATTGCTAACACCATATTCGGTAGTGTGAGCGTTGCGGCTACCTGAAAATATTCGATACCTGGTGGAGGGTAAAAGAAGGGAATTTGGGTAAGGGGTTGGGGGACTGTCTTCCAGACAGGACTATGCCCTTGAGGGGATGTGGATTCATGGACTCTTGGGGTCAACGAGTGCGTAGGAGGCTCGGGCGAGAGTGGCTCTGCGACTATTGGGACGTCAGGAATGACTGAAGCCTCTTGAGGAGGAAGAGCATCCTCTGTGTGAGTTCCATTAGATGATACGATGCATACCTGATTAGTAGGATGAAGGAGTGGTGGTGCTCCGTGGTACATCCCTAACAAGGATGGATCTTTGAAAATCCCAGGACCCATCTCGACGAGTGGGTATGCATCTTGGTTGGTGTGGATGAGAGGAAGAATGTTATCGAGGTTGGTAGATGGGTTAGGCTCATAATGTGAGACTTGGTCAATGGTCACGATCTTTCCATTGTGGGGGAACATCATTGTCCGAAAGATGGAAGATGCCACTGCCTTCATAGCGTACATGTAGCTACGACCGAACAGGATATTATAATCGAGCAGGGCGTCAATAAATTCAATATCAATGAGAATAGTCTTGCCCCCGAGTTCAATGGGGACATTTTGGAAGAGCCCTTCAGGAGAGGATGGTCGTCCGTCATAAGATCGTAATGTGATGGCAGAGGGTATGAGTTCCAGGGAACCAATTTTCTTCCATACGGTTTTGGACATGATGCACGTAGATGCACCTTCATTGATGATACACCGATGAACTGTGATGTTCCGTATTTTTACTAGTATTTGGAAAGCGATCAAGGCGGGAAGACGAGGTTCTCCATTGTCAAGATCAAAGGTGACGAGTCGAGTATCTGCATGGTCGACTGCCCCCAAGGCATAAATTAGTGATTTCCGCTGCATAGGACAAGTCTGTAGGACTTCCAAGACTGACATGGCAGCCGGGGATTACGCTAAGTCATCTACCAAGCTATAGTGATGAGCTGCCCTAGCCTATGGGTTGTGGACATTCCTACGCAAGGGGATGCGAGAGATGTGTAGTGGTGGTTCGACGGAAGGGCGAGGGATCACCAACGAGGGTCCCGTCGGTGTAGGGTTTGTCTCTGGAGATATGGGAATAGACTCAGCGGGGGTATGATACTGACGATTACGGGTTTGCAGAAGGATTTCTTCCTCACTGGTGAGGAGAATTGTATGCTCTGCTAGATTGTTGGGGTTGTGGTATTGTCCCACTTGAGGTGGGGGATGATGTGTGTCCTGTTGGGTGTTTATCACACCTTAATGTGGAATATGATTTTGCAGCACGGTGGGAGGGGGTTGTTGCACATATTGTTGTGGTGCCTACTAAGGGGCAGGTTGTGCAGGAGAATGGAGAAGACTACCAGAGTCTTTCAACCGTTTGAAATCAGCAATCTGGGGGAAACGGTGAGTGTAATGACCGAAATCACCACAAAGGGCACAAGGGAAGATGGTTTTAACATTATTTCGCCCTTGGCATTTGGTACTATTGCCCCCTTGGGTGTTTTGGTTCCCTTGGTTCTGGTTTCCCCCAGGTGGCTGGTGCTGTGGGGGTTGATTCCTGCCTTGACCTGGGTTGTTGTTATTCCTATTCCATCCTTTCTTCTTGGCATTTTTTGGTGGATGAGTTGGGTTGGTTGTATTCAACTGTTCAAAACTTTGGTATTGTTGAGTAGCAGAAGGTTGAACAAAATTTACCCCCGCATGTGGATGTGGGGGAGCCATGGGTTGTGGAGGACCAGAAAATGGGAAGTATGTATTTTGTGGTGGTACCAATCCATAAGGTACATAGGAAGGCGTAGTGNCCATGGGTTGTGGAGGACCAGGAAATGGGAAGTATGGATTTTGTGGTGGTACCGATCCATAAGGTACATAGGAAGGCGTAGTGATTTCACTAGTACTATAAGCTGATGTTGAGGGAGTACCACTGTTTGTGGGAATAGGTGGATGTATGGGAGGTGTCGGTGGTGGTCCACTGATGGGTGGAGGTATAGCAACAAGGTATGGCTATTGATAAGGGGGTGGGGGGTAGTAAGGAGTGCCCCCATATGCCGACGGGTATTGAGGTGTTCCATACATCGGTGGTGGTTGGGGTTGTGGGCCATGGTGTGTGGTGGCACTTATTAGTCCGTCTGCTGAGTGAGACATCCCTGGTTTGTCTTGGCCAAATGGCACCGGTTTTGGAAGATCAGGAAGTACCGTGTATAAGTACCCTGACTGTGCATAAATGAGGTAATATTGTTGGGCCTTACTAATGGCTTCCTCTTCAGATTGAGGGAAGGTGGAAGCTACATCCTTTCCAAGGAGAGAGACAAGTGATCTAAGAAACTAGTCGAGACATTGTTGCTTGGTGGTTTCTGCTTTACACAAACTACGTCGCCTACGCCACTCGTGAATATGGTTAGCGATGTGTGTGGTTGAGGTTTGTTTTAAGTTAGACAGTAGTTCTAGACCATTTTCATGGCGGATGGGTAATTGGAAGAAGGTTAAGAATGTTTTGGCCAATGACTCAAAGGTTGCATGGGACCCTGATTTTTCTTCGACATACCATTTGGCCGAGGGGCCAGTAAGTGTGCGTTGAAATAATCGCAGTCTGATGGAATCATCCATCATGCTATTGGAAGAGCACCATATATTAAAGGTCATGACATGGTTGGCAGGGTCATCGCCTGCCTTTCCTTAAAACTTTGGTATGTCTGAAGGTAGTTTTGTTTGCATTGCAGTCCATGTAGGATCATGCAATATAGGATCATTGGTGAGTTTGGTGAGATCCGGTATGTTGAGAGAGGCTGAATATGGCATCTATAGTGGGGGGGGAGGGTTAGCTCCGGCCATAGTGTGTTGTGAACCTGACACTTGATGGGGACTAGGTGGCTTGGTGCTCCTTCCTTGAGAGGAAGTGGGTCCCCCGCTTCCGTGTAAAGGAGAGCGAGTGGACAGATGACCTTGGGAAGTTGACCCAAGTAATGTAGAACCAAGTAAAGCTAATCCTAAAATAGTAGCACTCACAGGAGTGTGTGAAGGGGGTGCCGATGAGCGGGAATGACCAGTTACTGCCCCTAAGATAGGAGGGATGTTGAGAAAACGTCGTGAACGATGGGGGTTCTGTGGTTCCCCTATGATGTCAGACTAACTGTGTGAATGTGTGAAAAAAGTGGTGAGAATAATATAGAAACAAGAGCCTTTGCGTTGAATGTTTACACAATATATATATCCAAATCAAACTGTAATCAGATGTGCATCATACATAAAGTGAGAAAGAAGTATATATGTGGGTAAATGGGTTTTGTCCATGTGGGGGAATAAAAAGAAAGAAAATTCTCGTGTCCTAGAAGACGTAACGTCCTTCCTCTCAAATAGCACTGGGCCTTCCAATAGTACTCAACATTGGGGTCTGAAGTCACCGGAAGAGAAACTAGTGAAGGATGAAATAATTGGTTATAATGAGGGGTAAAGGGGGCATATCCCGAAAGAGCTAGCGATATTTCCCAATAGCCACAAAAAATCCAATCAAGGTGCAATTGCAGCCCACAATTGCCACCTGGGTAGATGTCCTAAAGTTGGTCACTAGGTACATCGGTCAAAGTGCGGCATTTAGATTTTCGGCCTAAGAAATGGGTCACAGGCTGGATCCTGTCCAAGAGGTGGGTGCCTCAAGGGGGGACGCATAGAACAACCAAACCTCGGCCTTCAACCCTTCACATGTATCTCCCTGCCTTATGGTGATTGGAACACTTGACTTGGAGGATTTTCAGTTCCCTATGTGACAACCTCTATGTTTTGACAATGTGAGAACCAGATAATGGGGAGTTATTTAGATGCCTATCCCCGAAATCCTACCTAGACTAAAAAATTTCTTTTGGCACCTCCTGTGGAGGAAAACTTAGTGAGTTTTTAGAAAGATTTTAGATGTAGTTGTTTTGGGAGGTTGGGGGTGCAAACCAACCTCGTTGAGTTAAAAATGGGAGTGGATAGTCTCGTCAAGAAAAGATGGCGTATTTTTGGAATCCCTTTGGAGGAAACTTACTTTGACCTCCACGTTTCAAGAAGGAGCTATGTGAGTGAAAAGTGACTTTTGTGTGTGAGTGAAAGTGTGCCAATTTTTAGTGAATTAGATGTCACCTTGCTTCATGTGGACTTCGCTTGGTCCTTACAAGAGTTTGATTACCTAATTAACTAAGTGCCTTTGGTACAACCTTGCGTAATTCAAAATCCCAAGGAAGCTAGCATGTGGACATGTGGGTCTGTTACTATCCTTTAACTTCTTATTGTGATGTAATCTAAGAAAAGCTTGAAACTATCCTAGATTGAACATGTGGGCATGTATGGGCCCGTTACAAACCTTTAAACTTCCCTAGTGTTTTGATCTAAGAAAGAAAAAATTCAAACACTATCCTATCTTTGTAGCATGTGGGCA
>JASDQU010502263.1:38839-56430 GCA_032191745.1 Picea mariana | reverse complement strand
GTTTTCATGCTTACAGTCGTGAAAACTAAATGTAGACCAATTTGCAAATGTCGTAAGAAATGAAAATATCGTCTATTAAAACAAAAGCGACGATAATTTGAAGTTCAGAAGACATAGGTGTAGGCAGCTCATAGGACAATGGAAAAAATTGAATTGGCTGCCAACAATGGCGACACACTGGTAGAAGTAGTTATCTCTGTCAAAAGAAATAAATTCAGATTAGGACAGCAAGGAAAATTTCAATTCTAAAACAACAACCAGAAAATCGTACAACATCATCATTTACCATATTTTCCAGCGATGTTTTAAAAGATGAAAACTAATAACAGTCTTAAGATCAGCAAGTCACGATATTAATGATAAAATCTTCGATACTGTTGGCATGGCCATTGCTGCCAGCAGGCGTCCATAGCCTCGACAGGGTTGCCATTTAACCCACTCTGACATCTGTATCCTGTCAAGAAGTTCTAGATCATAATAAAGGATATTAAAGAGGTTTCTTATATTTTTTGCAAATTTTCATGTACCCGGCATTGCTTCGCTGCCAGCGGGCCTGTTCAGTACCCCAACGAAGTTATCTTGGCGTCATGCATGCATTTACCCGTTGCCAGCGGACCTGTTCAGTATCCCGACGGGCTTACAAACACTTCCCACAGCTCTTATTAATATTTTTGTTTTGTTTTTCTTTTATAGATAGCTGAGCGGGGTGACGCTGATAATCTTGATATTTTAACATATTTTTTCAAACCTCGTCAGAATTTTTTAACACTGTCCTTTATTCAGCTCCAGAAATGTTTTATTTATAAAAACAACTTCTACGACCGGGAGACATCTTTTTGAGTCATTCCTTTACGGAAAAGGGACAGCGTAAAAAGATAATAGATGATCATGACAAACTTTTCTCAGAGATTGAAATCAGTAAACTTCTTTCAAACAACAAAATTTTCCAACATAAATATCAGTTTCATAAATATATCATTGATGTTTGTACAAACTTTCAGAAGTTATTTCAGCGAAGAAATTTTTCTATGGTCTTGGTCTGAATGGCTCAATGCACATGTATGCATATCTTTCAAGAAACACAAAAATTGATCAATCCAAATCAATACCAAAAACGAAAACAAAGGAAAAATAAAAACAAAAGGAAATATTTACATAATATACAAGCGTAGTAATCAAGCGAAGTATCTTTTCAGGGCTTGGCCATTCACCGGATAGGTGTCAAGCTGCCCTTCAAGATTCTGTAATCGAAAGGAACTAGGACCCAAATTTTCAACAATCAAAATGGCCCAAGCCATAAGTTTTGAAACTTGGTATGTTCACCCTTCCCTTCGTGTGGTTTGTCCCACTTTAAGACGAGATCGTCTACTTCAAAATTCTTATCAGAAGCAGAATTAAAATCGAACCATCTTTTAATCAGTTGTTGATGTTGATCTAATTTATGCTTAGCTTGTGTTATTACTTCTTCTAACTTCATCAAAGCATTAATACGGCTTTCTAAAGGGGGACAATCTTCTTCTTGGACTTTTTGTGACAATTGAAGCGAAGGAAGAAGAATGTGAGGTGGTAGAATGGCTTCTCTGCCATAAACGAGAAAAAAGGGGGGAATTACCTATAGTAGCTTTGGGTGTTACCCTATCAGCCCACAGTGCATTTAGCGGTGCATTGTGCCAGTTCTTGTGATTTTCAGCCACAATTCTCTTGATAATTTTGATCAAGTTCTTGTTTGTCGATTCTGCTAAGCCATTGCCCTGGGGATAGTAACTAGCAGAATACTTCAGTTTTATTCCTTTCTCCAAAGCGAACTCACTCATCTCAAGAGAAGAAAAGTATGAAGCTCTATCAAAGACTAAACAATCAGGGATACCGAAACGAGTGATGATATTCGAGTTTAGAAAAGCGATCACCTGACTTGTGTTAACAGTTCTTAGCACAGTAGCTTTGGACCATCGAGTAAAATAATCAGTGGTTGTCATAATATACTTGTGATGTTGTGAGGATGGTGGGTTAATAAGACCTATGATATCAAGGCCCCATTGCTGGAAAGGAGAATCGACTGAAACGGGTTGCAAGGGGAAGGCTGGTTTTTGCAATCACCCTGATGCTTTCTGACAAATGACACATTTACGACACAAGGCATGGGCGTCCCTAAAAAGCATGGGCCAATAGTAACCGGCTCTTAAAACCTTATGAGCAGTGGTGTCGCCACTGAAGTGACCACTAGCTTCTCCTACATGCAACTCAAGCAAGACTTTCTCTGCTTCGTCTTTTTCAAGATAACGCATCAGTACGCCGTCAAAATTTTGACGAAACAGTATACCATTAATTAGATGAAAGGAGGCGAAATTTAGTCTCAATGCTCTTCTCTTGGCAGGGTCAAGGTGACGGGGTGTTGATCCATGTTCAATACAGTACCTAATATCGTCGTACCAAGGACTTACGAGGTTTTGCGCGCAACAAATCAAACTTTGATCACGTTGTTCTAGGTTTGACATATCATTATCTTCTTGTTGTTCAGTTTCTGAATCAACTACCAACTTACACAATCCTTGGCCTCTCACGATCTATGCTGGGGTGATCTCTAAGTCATACTCCTGCAAGGAGGTGACCCAGTTGGCTCTCTTCTCTCCTAACTCCTTTTGCACTAACAAGTTCCTTATGGTAGGGTAGGGGACAATGACCTTCGTCCTTGACTTCAAAAGATAGGACCAGAAATGCTTAACTGCTTTGAAAACAGCGTAGGCTTGCCGATCAACCATTGGGTAGTTAAGTTCAACACCTTTGAAAGAAGAGCTCATAAAGGCGATAGGTACTTCATTGTTCTCGGAATTCTTCTGAGTTAGGACTGCAGCATAGGAACGATCAGAGGCAAAAGTATAGAGTGTAAAATCTTGAGAGAAATCAGGGCTCATGAGAGACGGAGCGTCTATTATGGCCATCTTTATAGCATTGAAAGATTGGTTTTCTGTGGGTCCCCAGTGATATTGGGTGTCTTTCTTAATTAGATTCTGGAGAGGCCTGACCATTTCAGAGAAACTAGGGACAAATCTTCTCACGAAATTAATCTGGCCTAGGAAAGACTGCATGGATTTTTTGGAGGTAGGTGGGGGGAGTTTAGCGATGACTTGAGTCCTCTCAGGGTCAATAATCATTCCATAATTAGACACAATGAATCTAGTAATTTACCCTGTTCTACTGCAAAGATGGACTTCTTGGGGTTCAAGGAGATGCTGTATTTACGACATCGCAGCAGAACGGCTCGTAAGTGATCTAGATGATCGTCTTTGTTTTTAGAATACACGGTCACATCATCTAAGTAAACTACTACGGAGTGATTGATTAAGCCTCTAAAATCAATGTCCATTGCTCTCTGAAAGGTAGCACCAGCATTAATCAATCCAAAAGGCATTTTGCGATAAGCATAAGTGCCCCACGGGGTACGGAAGGTAGTTTTTAGTTGGTCTGGCGGAGACATAAAGACTTGGTTGTATCCAGAGAAACCATCCAGTAAGGATAGCCTCTTGGAACCAGATACTTGTTGAAGGATCTGTTCCATGGGCAGGACAGGATAATTATCTTTGTCAGACGCTTTGTTGAGGTTCCGAAAATCGACACAAAGTCGAATTTCCCCATTTTTCTTCCGAAATGGGAAGAGGTTGGATACCCATTGAGAGTGTCTAACAGGAAAAATTATTTTAGCACTTAGGAGTTTATTCAATTCTTTTTGAACGGTCGGTTCTAGTTTAGGATGCATTTTCCTCAGTTTATGTTGGAAGGGTAAAGTTTGGGGCTTCATCGGGATGACATGCTGTATAATATTAGGATCGAATGTTTTAAGATCATCGTAAGTCCATGCAAAGACATCCTTGAATTCTTTAAATAATTTAACAAAAGCAGCTTTTTCTTGTCTAGAACATCCCAAGCCTAAGTTGATACACTAAGGATTTTCACTAGTCCCTAAATTGACTTTTTCATAAGACAATGAGGAACTATTGGTTTTACAATTGACCGTCTTTTTAAATTTATCTTCAAAATCATAAAACTTTTCTAATCTAACAACAGATTTGGGTATGAAATTTACCATGTCCTATAGAGCTTCAGGAGATTTCAGATTAGGTATTACCGTAAAGTTGTGCAAATTGTCGTTGTGTGTTCATTCATCTATCACAGCGCCTTGAAAGGTTCTTCCATGTGCAGAAAGTTAATGATCTGCTGATCATCGTCAAATACTCTCCAGTTTGTGATATTGTCAGGAACAGATGGTCGAAACAATAATTCCACGGAGAATGCGTTTGGGGATAAGCATTCTGCAGGAAGAAGTTTAGAGGCTACATTAGCTAGTAGATCTGCTTCAGCATTATTTAATCTAGGAATGGAATTTATATTAAAATAAGAAAATTTGTTCATTAAAATCCATACTTTAGACTGGTAACATTTGAGATGCGGGGAAAGACAGTGTATAGAATCTCTTACCTGTCTGACTACTATCTCAGAATCGCCAAATACAACCAGATTTTGAATGTGCATGTCCAAGGCTTTTCTGAGACCTTGCAGTAAAGCCTCATATTCTGCAGTATTGTTAGTACATTCAAATTCTAGCCTGCAAGCCAATAATGTCTTGTTACCTGCCGGATCGATAATGATGCAGCCTGCACCAGCTCCTTCTTTAGATTTGGAACCGTCGAAATATAGAGACCAAATTTGATTTCCATCGGGCTCATGAGACTGTTGCATAGAAGCTGTTGGTTGCGTACATGCTATGATCTCAGACTGTTGTTCAGGATTGTTGATAGGTGAAACCTCAGCCATGAAATTTCTGAAGAAGGTGTCCATCCCTTGGATCTCAGGTGAATCAGTGGGAGGTGTGTATGGTTCATTAGGGTCGTTCAAATCTGTGACCGTGAACTTAAGGTAACACTCACGATTCACTCTGATCTTGTTGGGCTTACCATTCTCTGGAAGCCATAAGTGAGACCAGTCCATTGTGAAGTAACCATGTAGCTTCTCCGACCAGTCCCTGCTCAAAAACNCTATAACTTTAACATCTGTTCGATCAAGTTTTATGATTTTCAAAGAAGATGGTTCTACTTCGGCGTTAATCTTTTGGCAAACAGACCAAGGCATCACATTTGACGATGCTCCTGAGTCAACCATACAACTATGCTCATTTCTGTTAAAGATTTTGAAAGTTAAAAGAAAAGGAGGTACATTCTTGCGAGTACTTAGAGTAGTAGCTTGTGGTTTCTTACTCGCGGTTTCTAATGTTACTTTATCTACATTATTTGTGTTATTTACATTATTTACATTACTTACATTATTTACAGGTGCTACAGGAAGGCTTCCTTTATCTTGAGGATCAGGATTATTTTTAGTGGAAGTCTTCTGCGGCACTTTGCTTTGCACAACCTTATTACCATTTGAATTACCATTCTTGCCATTTTCTGAAATATTTTGCAACATCTTCTGTAACAAAAATGGAAACTTCAACAACTCAAAAATGGAAATATTAGCCCTTAATTTTTTTAGATCTTCAACAACATCATAATCTAATTTAGGACTGACATTACTCTGTTTAATTTTCGCTGATTTAGAAGGCTTTGGAGGTGTAGTTGTAGTATTCTCGGCAGGAGGTTTGTTTGTTGTGTTACTCCTAATGTTGTAAGGGTGAACAGTCTTGAAGTTAGCTTGAAAGATGCTGTCTGAGAAATGTCCAAAGATGTTTGGAGAAGACTCTTCTTCTTGAATTATTTCCTACTCGACTTCCTCCTGAGGGATTTCAGGAGGCATCAAGTTATCTTGGGCTTCTAGAATTGTCTGAAGATCACATTGCAAACTTTCTAGATTCAAGCCTTCGGGGTTTGGATTAGGCCGGTTGGTGGGAAAAGGATTTCGGAAAGGGGGTTTGTAGGGTCCTTTACTCGAAGAAGCTTCTTCAGTCGACCTTTTTAAATCTATAACTTGATTAGACAATTTTTGGACAACTTTAGTTAAATTTTCCAAATCAGAGTTTTTAGGTTGTGTTTTGTTTGTGTAGGTCTGGGGAGAATTTCAATCTTCTTTTTGGAAGAAGAAACAGTCTCAGTTTCATTGCTAGAAGAGTCCTTAAGACTAAGTATATCTTTTTCAATCTGAGTAGCCTCCTCAAAGGCTTCTAACAACGTGGCCTTTTTAGATTGTTTAACCCAAATAGCTATACTTTGATGTAGAGATTTAGTGTAGTAGGCTATTACAAGACTCTCAGCAGGCATAGAATCTGCAGGGATTCGATTTTTAAGTGTTAAGAATCTTTGATTAAAATCTTTAACTTTTTCTTTCGGGTTCATCTTTAAGTTCGAAAGATCCATGACTAAGACTTTCGGAGGTTTACCATCTCCGGATTTTTCCAAAAAGCATGACTCAAACTTTTCCCAAGACACTATGGTATGAGGCTATTGGGCAAAGTACCAAGTGGATGCGTTACCCTCAAAAGTATAAGGGAACAACCTACAGACAACGTCTTCATGTTCAACATTACGGAGTCTGATGGCTAACATAAATTTTTTGATATGATCTTCAGCTATCTGTTTTGAATCAGGATCAAACTTAGGAAGCCATTTCTCCGGGTGCTTAGTTAAAGGGTGTTGGGCTCCTGGTACAGCTACAGCATCCTGGTCCAACCAGGGTCTAGCAGGGTTGTTCTGATTTTCCATTGGGGTAGTGGGTGTGGAAGGCTGAGAAGGTGGATTGCCTTCGTTAGAAGAGGAATCTCCTCCAGAAGAGGAAGGAGATGAGGGAGGTGGTGAAGGAGGTATCCCAGATCCTCCAGCAGCAGGATTTGTGTTTGGATCTGTAGAATTCATAGTGAGGTTAATATCACCTAACTGTTCTCTGATATCAGAGAATTCTAAAGGTTGACCCCACAGATGGTTTGGTCACCTTAAACTAGCTAAGGCACTATGTGTTTTGATAAGAGATTGACGAACGGTCTCTTGGATATCACCACCTGTAGGAATAGGGGTTGCTGGCTCAACTATGATCTGTGGATCTTCGGTTGAAGTAGTTGTTGTTTGAGGGGGAATATTATCTTGTGAATGGCTTCTAGTCACTATAGGTGTGCGATTAGGTGGAGGAGGAGTCTTGTGACCGCCTCATGCCATTAATTAAGTTCATGCCCTCCTTCTAGCGCCATTTGTTGACAGGTGAAAATGACCATCCGTCAACTGAGAGAGTGGAACTGGTCCGGGGTTGTCTAAATAACCCAAGCCGTTTGGAATGAACCACCCTGACGGGTTTAACGGCTCCGTTGGCCGCTCGAAGATCCTAAGAAAACCAAATAGAAAACTAATCAAAACTAACTAATCTAACTAAAACAAATAAAACTAACTAAAACTAACTACAAGAAACTAAACTAACTAAAAACAACTAATACACTAATCTAATTAAAACAAACTACTATATAAACTAAAACTAAATACAAATTACATTAACTATTCTACTAATTACTATTACACTAATTCTATTAAATAACCATCTAGCTACTAGTTATAATACAGCTTATTCACAAATATACAATATACACAACTAGCAGATTTAAATAAAACCTGCAAAACTCATATGCTTCCTGTCCTAAGACAGCCAGAGATATTTTTGATTTTTGATTTTATGAATAAGAAATAAAACTACTGAAATTAAATGATCTAATATACTAACTCTAACTTAAACTAATATTTGAACTAAACTACTAATAAAAACAACAAACAAACGACTAACTGACCTGGAAGCACTCCTAATTTGTCCTGCATATAATGACTTCGAAGATGGTCGGAGGAAGGAAACTCGCACCGGTTAATCCAAAAGATTTTCGTAAATGATTGGCTACGCTGCTCTTTGAGTTATTTACAGGACAAACAAGACATAAAAAATCATAACAATTTTATGATTTATAAATGTCTGCAATAAGGGAAACCTGTTATGCAAAAACTTATATTTGATAATTTCAACTTATGAAGAAGATAAACCCGTCATTCACAAACTGAATTAAACAATTGTTATGTCTTTTATACACTTGGAAGAAACCAGATATGGATTACAGTGATTAAAATTATAACATTTGCACATGATTAAGATAGCTAAAGTAGTCATTAACCAGATACAAATTGATATGCACAACATGAAACAAAATATTGATATCATGAGAAGCTAAAGCTGTGACAAAACACCAAATTCTTCTTCAGTCTGTATTAAAACTCCATATCCCTGTTCTCCCACGAATGAGGATGAACCTTATTACAAAAATGATAAGTATATATAAGTCTCTCCACAGGGTAAAACCTCCCTGTGGATAATATCAAACTGTTTTAGACAATCTGCGAAGATATTCCCAAAATCAACTAAACTAGGAAACTAAAATGCAAGTGAAATATTTCAAATATCCCCTAACTGCTCATCAAATACATTGCAACTTCGAATTCATCTGCAATAGCCCAAAAATATCAAGTTAGAAAGATATTTCATTAACAAAACAATAAAAATCTCACCTTACAAACTTAGCTACAGAATCATCTGATTTTGTAGCTAGTCTGAAATAGCATACAGGATCAAATAGAAATCAAATCAAATCTCACTAAAATAATCTAATCCAATTTTCTTTCAATAAACATCAAAAACGAATCACTAATGGTTCATATGACTTTATCATTCAAATTAAACAAAATCAACAATGATTCAATCGAAAACAGGGGTAAGAATACTATGTTTTCCTTTACTATAAAATCGGGTCAAACAGTAACAAGACTGTTTCATATCAAATGAAATTAATAGTAAGTCATATCGTGTGTGATACGATCTAATCCAACACAATCATAATCCATTCATTATGGTAGCATAAGATTCATGTTGTTTCAACTAAATACAAAGATGGAAAGACTGTTACGATTATGGGTAAATAAAACATTCATATCAGCATCAACCAACATTCACCATATATTTCGATCGCTGAGTGCCACACAGTCAACAGACAGGATCAATTAATAGTAATCACAACCATCATCAGATTGACAGAGGTGATAATCGTAAACTGGGCAACAATCGAGACAAATCGTAACTGACTTAAATATAGAAACAAATCGTGATCCTGGGTATAGTCACTTTTGCTCCTCAAATCAAATTTAAACAGTATATTCAATACAATACGGATCGCACTGATAATATGGTGGAGAAAACCAACGCGAATCAACCGGCTGGATATAACTGTTACGATTTGTATCAATTCACAATTTGGGTGGATATAAAACAAAATCATATTAAACATAATCCAAACTGTATCCGAGCTGGTCGAAAGTCATATGTAATTAAAACCGTAACAGTTAACCATCATTACCAATCATATCATATACATTATAACCAATTTGAATCGAAACATTGATTGTGTTCAAAATTGAAATGTGAAACAGCTTGTGTCTATAATAGATACAATGACTTCAATTAGCAACAAAATATCCAATTTAAGCTAAATCAAACCAATCAAATCCTCAGCACAATCCATCGAATCGAAGAAAATCCAATCGAAGCTAAACTAGGAAACGAAATTCGAACAATCAAAACTATGTACATAATGCATATAATGTGACAGAGCAAATCCAAGCTATAATTAGAGCTATTTGGAAGAATTCAAATTCGTTATATAAACAGGTGATAGAACATACCAGTGAGGCTGCTCAAATTATGCCAATTTTGAATTCACGACCGCTGTAGCTGACTCCACATTCTTAAACAAAATAGAACCTGTTGTCCTCTGTTTCTTATCAGTGGATTGCAATTCAGCCTTTTGACTAATAAGCCTTGCAACTTGATCCTCTAGAGAATGAATTATGGACTGTAGCATTGGCACATCAAGATAATACCTTTCTAACCACGAGCCGCACTGATCACAGGATGGCGTTGTAGACTTAGGTAAAGCAGGAGAGGGTTTTGATGAAGGACTGAGGTTTGGACAAGGCAGCTTAATGCCTGGGTAGTTAGAGTCGTTTTGCAAGCAAGGTGGTAGGTTCAACACGAAGTCAAATGAGGGTTCAACACAAAGACCTTCAGAATAGGGATATTCACTTGCCAGGTAACGTTCCACTTCCGAGTCGGAATCTCCACTCAAAATGATAGGGTCAGGGTTGACAGGAGGTTTAGGTTTGTTTCTTTCCATTTGAGAGATTAATCGGGCATTCTTTTTGCCTTTGGAATTCACAGTAGGTTTGGCTTTAGATTTCTTGCCCACGGGCTTAACAGTTTCGGCATCCTTGGTCACAGAGTGGGGTAGATCGATAGGTGAGTCGGGTAAGGGTTTAGGTAACAGATACTGTAGGGTACTAGGGGTACAGACTTGCCCTTGCTCACCACAGGTTTGTCAACCTGTGGAGGGTTTGAATCTTCAAAATCATTGCGAGTAAGAAAATCGTTCCAGCAGTCTCCGTGTAACCCCAAATGATAAACAACAATAATTTTAACCAGCCCGAAGTGAAAAAGGCTGCTATTAGCCTGGTTCCTTTTGTATCTCTTAGACATTTTAAACAGGCTCCTATGCAAGTAATAAGGAATATTGAGCTCATAGCCCATGAAAACCATAAGTAAACAAAGGTGGTGTAAGAAAACAAAACCATACCGACCCTCGCAGGTGATAAACTGTTTGATTATCATCAGCAAATCGTGCCAACGTTGCTTGAGCATATTCGCGGGCAAACCTTTATCACAGGAGATAACCTTACGCGACTGGAAGAGCAGTGTCCAAGGGACCTCTTCCACTTTGCAATTCTTGGACCATCGTTGTCCAGTGGCAAACAAACCCGTAGCTAAACTGAGAAATTGCTCGTTAATTTCCAATTGAACATCCCCGACCTTGGCTCGACAGCCATCAAAGGTTAAAGCGAATTTCCGAGCAACGCAGGGGTTAAAACCATCAAACTTTTGTATGAACGGGAGCCATCCAAATTCCTCAAGGTCACTGTGGGCACTGTCGAACATCAACAGAGCCTGGCTACCATTGGGTTCAGCCCTTACGACTGGAGCCATGGTGCGAGCACATGGTAAGGGTTTGGGTCGAACTCACCAACACACAGGAGCAAAGTCGTTGGGCTAACATCTACAAACGATCAAAGGGGAAGCATTAAAGTGCGCGTGCGAGGGTGGTGGGATTATTCACCGCCATGCATAATAGTAATGGCATAGTACAACCGTCGAATTTAACCTTCTGTTGAATCAAACATAGCATAGTTTTAAAATATTACCATTCGACCAACCATAAAAATCAAACGATGGATGACATACCAATGCGCCATTATAATATATCAAACCATGAATATTCAATGTGAAATCAACCCAAGCGCTTGTTGCATAATGTGTAATCAAAGTTTTAAAACATTGTGGCAATCGATAATTATAGAATTGACAAGTCAAAATCCATAATAAGGATCACATCATATACATAAAAACAAAAATAAACCATGACCCCTATGTAATTCAATGATTAGGCAAGTCTTAAAAACAAAATTTTCATGCTCAATGCCTTACCAGTTTAATAAAATCCAGTTGCGCAACCAAAGTAAGAATAGGCAAAAAGGCATAGTTTGAAAATCCTTACAGCCACTTAATGATAAACCAAAGATAAGTGCCACTCAAAATATCAATGTGAATATCATGACAGTTCAAATAACGAAGGAGGAGTTTTCACGCTTACAGTCGTGAAAAATAAATGGAGACCAATTTGCAAATGTCGTAAGAAATGAAAATATCGTCTATTAAAACAAAAGCGACGATAATTTGAAGTTCAGAAGACATAGGTGTAGGCAGCTCATAGGACAATGGAAAAAATTGAATTGGCTGCCAACATGATGATGTCACCCTTGGGATAATTACAAAAAATCAATTATGTGCCTAATAACTCTAAAACACTCTCGTACCACCTGCCTTCCTTATACTCTAAACACTGTCAATGAACAATATACATCATTCTAAATCTTTTGAGTAATATAATAAAAAGGAAGTATCAGGAAGTACAAGTAAACCTGTCGGGGTACTGAACAGGCCTGCTGGAAGCGAGGGCATGCTTGTATGGTACTAAGGTAAACTCGTCAGGGTACTGAACTGGTCTGCTAGCAGTGGGGCTATGCCGGGTAAAGGGAGTTGAAAAACATAAAGTGGTGCGCACCTAAAACTGAACAAAAACCCTTGGGTCTCATTCTGAAGCAATCATTATTGAATCAAGGCTAGGAGATGACCTTTATATCTCTTGGATGATGTTCTTAAGAACCTTAAAGTATCCACTTTAGAGTTCTATCTTTAAAAAAGTAGGTTTGCACAAGAAGTGGGACCCTCAGTATGTGTAATTCACCTTACCTAAGCAAGAAGAGCTTCATCTCTAAAAACTTGGATAAGAAACGAGTTAATCATCTTGGGATGTAATCTTTTATGTGTTCCTATCTTCAAATGAGATCTAAACTATGCTTACATCACTTTTGTTTAAGGAAATCTAGCCAGGGGGGTCTTATTAGTCAAAGTCATTATGAAAACTCTTGGCCACTGTCCTATAATCGTATTAGAGTCACATCCATCCATTTCTCCTAACTTTGATCAAAAACAGATTGGATAAGACTTAACATCAAATCACTAACATATCTAATCTATTACTCATGACTCCACTTTGTCATCATAACTACTTTTCCATGAGTGAGAATGTGAAGTATAAGCCAGGAATTTCATATTGTTTAATAGGAACTTAGGAGCTGAAGAAGGATGAAACTTCAGGGAATGCTTGATCGAGTGAAGAGTATCATCAACTATGAAATTTTGAAGATCATTGTTGCATGAGGACATGCAATGAATTAAGCATGGGGGAATGTTGAGTCTCAGTATTGACACTTATATTGCCTTATATTACCCTCTATCTGAGCCTATTCTACCTATGATATGTGTATCTAATTGATTGTTTCCTCCATAAATACACTTGATGACCTTGTTCATGTGCATAAGAGGTAATTTATGATTAAGACATGTTTTGTTTAATTTTCTTGAGTTACTTCGATTAAAATGGTTGATTTTGTATGATCATAATCACTTTGACTCTTAAGCATCATGATCTGGTACCTAGTCTATTCTAGTACCAAGGCTCCACCTATTCCGGTACCAGCCTGTGCTAATCCGGTACTAGACATAATTCAGATTTTTTGAATGTTTCTAGAAGAAAATCGGGCTCATGGGTTTTGTCCAAAGTGATGTTTTCATGTGGACACATGAGTTAGAATTCACCCAGCTCACACGTGTGGACTTCTAGCTCAAGGGGAATGAATCTACCAAAATTAGCAAAAAACTCAAACTGCCAACTTGTGCCTCGATTTTCATGCATATGGTATCAGATCCAAAAATTATAATACATGGGTTTTGTCCAAAATATGGAAAATTGATTTAAACAAGGGAAGTTTCTCAAAATTAGAATTGGTTTAGGAGATATGGGTGGGGGACTAACTCAAATTTGCCCAAATTGTTAAAAAACACAGATTTTTGGGATTTATCCTAAAATTGTAAAAATTGTTTTCTTAGTTCGAGGATTCGGTTTCATCCATTCCTCCATGGATTTTATGTATAAATAAGACCTCATAGGTCTGGGTAGAGAGGAATTATTATGATGTAAGATTGGTTCTTGAAGAAAGAGGAATTAGTATGCTGCAAATTGGATTTTTGAACCAACTCTTTTTGTAAATTTATTTGTTGAAGATTAATGAAAGTTCGAATTCAAGGACCCTGTGTGTCTCTTAGTATTTATCATCTTCTGATATAAAAGATTCCATGTTGGCATCGGCAAGGGCCCACCAATCCATCATGGTAAGCTCATTGTAAATTATTAGCATAGATTTCTATTTCATGTACTTCTTGTTTTGATTTAATTTTTTATTTCATTCTTAGAATTGATTGCAAAGTGTGGCAGTACAGGAACAATTGGGAGTCCATCATTCGCATTACATAAGCCATTAAATAGAACATCTCATTAAAAATTATGTTTCATGTGTAGAAATGAAGTAATTTCTAGAATTGCAAGATTGTAAGATTGTATTAAATTTATGTTTGGGATGCATCAATTGATTTTGAAGTGTGTGCAGAATTAGATAATAATTTCTTGCAAGTTTGAAGTGAGTTGTTATAGGAAATGAGATCAGACTTCATCTCTCACCTTCATACACCATTTAATGAAGCCTCTCAATTGTATTGACTATTTTCTGTACTACACAGATTTGATTGGCATTGATAGGGTTATGATTGATTTCTTTCTAAGAGTGGATAAAGTGGATTGTTAATTGTTGTTAGTTTAATTGCTCTAAGAGATAAGATCCTAATTCATCTTTTTATTTCATGAGCCTGTAAATGGACAGATTCATTACCTGAGGAAGAACCTTTAGATCACATGCTTATTGGATTATGTTTATGAGTTTTGTTTTCTGATCTTTAAGTTGTGTGAGGAAGATAGATTAAAAAGTTGTAAAACAGAGTGTTGGTGTTGATTGTTTCTTTTGTATGCTATACTCATCAGACATAGAAACCTATCTGTTATCGGCACATATAGTGCATCAAATATACTGATTACGAATCCCGATTGATAATTTATGTTTGGTAATATATTATGCAAATAATTGCACCAACACATACAATGTAAAAGACCTCTCCATTGGGATGGATCTTGATACATCATATACATGTATCCCTTCCCATAATTGCTTAAATTATTTGATTAGTGGTTAGAGGTAGACATCCATTATCTTCACTTGTCTTAAACTGAGACTATAAGAGACAACATAAATTGGTCATTCTTCATGGAGAGCCATGGGGAGGTATTTTTATTTATCACTACCACTGTCCAAACAAAATAGTTGGTGTTTTGGAGAGAGAGTACATGTTAACTCCATCCATGTCTATGCTCAATTGTAGGCTTTGTAATTCATCCTTAAATTTATTGAATCTTCTAGTATTCACATAACTTTTGGCTCAAGTCCATGTGAGGCATGCCACTCTTGAAACACAACTAATTGTTTGCAACAAAAGAGCCTTGGAATCCTTGGAATTATAAGCATGTGCCTCAATATCTTATGAGGACGACCATGTTCCTTACCCATTTTTTTTTTTTTATTTCTAGTACTTTTCATGTACACATTCTATACATATCTCTTTGTCCGTATTTTTTTTCTATGTAGAATACAATCATTTGGACATGTGTGGTATGATATGTACTCAACACCCAACATTTTCAGCATTTTCTTTTCTTTTGTACAACTATCAGGAAAGGAATTATCTCTCAAAAGTGCATTATATTTGAGTAACCTAAAATTAGTGGGCAATAAAAATGTACACTATCATTAATAATGCATAAAATCAACCATTTTATTCCTTCATTGTTTGATGAGATTCCTTTAAAAATTAGAGGACTTAATGGTCAGTTACCTCAAAAGTGTTGATAAACACATGTCTGACATACCATACATTGCTTTCAAGTTGTACAATAACATTTTTTTCCTTAGTTGGGTAGAACTTGACCCATGTCCAAAGAGAGGGGTGGTGGAAGAATATTGTAGGCTTTCGAAGAAGGTGTCGATGATATCAACATCATCCCTTAGTTCATTTTGTTGGAATGTGCTATGGAGAAAATATCGCCAATTGACTGACAAGATCTCCCTAGGATCTACCTATTGATCCTAGACAAACAATGGGCTAGACTTCTATGGTTTTCCTTAGAAATAAGAAATCAGGTTCACAATCACACCAAGAGATGATAGGATGGCATACCTTAATTATGAAGGTCATCTGTGTGTATCCTATCTATTTCAGTATTGAAGTTCCTGCTCCATCTCCTAAAACCTACTTATTGCACACAAGTGATGAACAATTCATTCCTACCTCTTTTCTTAGCATTATAATCCTAGATCTAACCTGAATATAACATAATTTATGGATTAATAAACCAAATCTGAACATTCATGAATGAAATAAAAATATTCATAGGGGAAAACCAATGACATATTAATTCAAAAGAGAGAAATACATCAATGGGATTACCTTAGGTGTAGGCGTGCTCCTCCTTGCCCCCTGCTCCTCACTCCTCTTTAGCTTCTTAACCAGACTAGGCTATTTGACTATGGCTGTTGTAGAATGGAGAAGTACCTTTGAATATTGGCAGCATGTATCAGTAAGTGATTCTTCCTCCCTCATGATCAATATTAACCTTCCTTACATAGATTCTTGGAAGAGGATTGAGAGAGATTATAGATATTTTAGAGACCAATGGAGACTCGAATGTTGTGAGTTCAAAGGCTCATTCTACAAAGAACCAACTCATCCCTTGATTACCTCTTCGAAACTATACAAATATAAAATATTACAGAGGGTGTCACTTGTTTCATATTGATTTCAATTGACATGTCATGGGTTGTCCTATAGATGACCAACAACACCTTACAAAAATTGACCAAACCTTCAACAAGAAATTGTGTCTCAGTTGTCATCTTCTGCTATGTTCCTCCTGACACCATAGGATAGAAAGTAAGTCTATAACATAATACATCTAACAAAATTCTCTCCATGGCTTGGATATCCCATAAGAAATCATTTATACCAACCTTTATATCATTTCCTTCGTCCCCAATGTGTGAAGAACTAGTATTACTGTAGCGGTTTTGAATTGGTGACTCAAGACATAGTGGGAATTGAATAGGTGGTTGATTCAACCATGCTTGGTATGATTCCTCTTCGAGTTGTTCTCGTTTAATAGAAAGCTCATGACTTGACATCGTAGTGGGGTGCAATGGTAGATGGTAGACAAGCCGCTCATCGTTAGAATCCTTCATTGTAAAAATATTTAACATTACATCAATAATATTAGTAGAAAAATGCATTTAGCATGTTCAAACAATATACCAAACATTTATTAGAAGCATGTAATTTTTTTTCCCAATAATAAACTTGCAACCAACCACTTTATAAAAAAAATGTTGAATTAAGCAATACATTTACATTAGTTCCATTGAAAATCCAAAAAATACAATTATTCAATCATGGTTTTCTTATGCCCCAAGGAGTGCCTACATCAAAGATATCTAATTCAAAACGTTATACCATTGACCCAGGCTAGTTTTTGGAATATGGCATGTTATAATTGTTAGGGTAAATCATATGTCCATTTTCATCAAACATCTGCTTTCAGTATCTTTCTCCTGATTAGAGCTTACAAAATTTTGGGACTACTAGAATATATTGCAATCTGAACTCAATCCTGCAAAATTCAATGAAAAATTATTCAACTACACATGCATACTCAACGCCTTGAAAAAGAGATAATTTCAGATAATAAGCCTCTTCGAGGGGGAACCTCCTTTTACCCCACTTAAATGTTCAAGTACAAGATGATTCAAAATGAAAATGTCTCCTTGGTATATATAGGATACTAGGAGGTATAATTACAACTAATGGCCTAAAGCTGACATAAATAAAATAACATTACTAATATAATATGCCCCAAATAAGGGGTAATGAGCCAATATTAGGGTTTAACATGCCCCTCCCCTTGAGACAAGTGTTTTCTGTAATGC
>JASDQU010502262.1:25465-59093 GCA_032191745.1 Picea mariana | reverse complement strand
TTACCTCCGTCTCTACCCCACTCTTTCTCCTCACCCCCCTTCCTCTCCCTATAACTATCTAACTCTATCCCACCTTTTATAACTTCCTTCTCTCTTTGTACCTCCCTCTCTCACTCTCTCTTCTCATATACCACTCTCTCCCTCCCTTTTCCCCTCAATTGAAACAGAGTTTTAACTATGTAGAAGATAAATGAGAAAAATTATTTCTAAAATAAATTATTGTAATATTCTATTTTTTAGGTCACGGTATTTTCATGTGACCACTATTTAAGTGTGGATTGTCATTGGATTTAGATGTAGATAATTCAAGAGGTTGTCCATATTGTTGGTTTCAAGTTATAATATGGATATCCACAACATTCATGCAAATAATTTAGAAGGATTGATCTATTGATGGTGTACATATACATGGTTGATTAGAAATCAATGCTACTTGAGAACTATTAATTTATTATGGATTTCACACTTAGAAATATTTTCCACCATAATATATTCCTTAATGAATAATTAAAGTATTTATAATCACTTTAGAAAAACATCAAGGATTAATACACATAAAATCAAGGGTAGAACTGAATATCCAGGCACATCTCTTGTAGTTGCTAAGTCTGGTCCATCAAATGCCACCCATTTATCCCTCTTGGTTTCTTCTCCATATCCCAATAAGTAGTGTTTCTTGTAGTGTTTCTTTTATTTCTTCAACATGAAGAACCTGAGTCATATCTGCTTCCACATTTTACAAATGAAGGAGTTGTGTCAGACCTATCTTCATCCTTTACAAATGAAGGAGATATGTCAGACTTGTCTTCATTATTTACAAATGAAGGACCTATGTCAGACCTGTTTTCACCTTTTACAAATGAAGGACCTGCATCAGGTTTCTTAGTAGTAATGATTTCTTCCTTATTGTATCCAAGACTAGATTTGTCTTTTGGTGATCTCTGACTATCCAAGATCTCATCCAGGGTCATGGAGTTATTCAAGAACTTGATTTGGGTGTCTGACTTCTCAACCTTCTTTTAATATTCACAACTTCTCCTTCCAGCTTATGACATGATTCTTCCTTTTCGTTCAGTTAGTTCCTCACTACCTCCTCCATTATTTTGGCTTCTTCAAGTTGGATTCTCAGATTTCTATAGCTTTCCCTTAGTTCTCATAGATCTGCAAGGCTTTTTCTTGGCTCATCTCCTCTTCCTTTGCTTGACTGATTTCATTTTTCAGTCTCTTGATCTACTCTTCCTTTTCTTTTGTTAGATTAGTAACTTTTGTTTTCAATCTTTTGATCTCTTCTTCATTGTTTTCTAACTGAATCTTTTGCTCAAATATGATTTCTTCATTGTCTTTGAGATTTTCTTTTGTTTCTAGGATATGCTTCTAATTTCTAAGCTCATCATATTCCTTCTCCTTTTCTTTTACTTGACTAATTTATTTCTTCAACTTCTCAATCTCGTCTTCTTTCTCTTCTAACTGATTGTCCTGCTCATATATTATCTTTTCATTTTCCTTGAGAATTTCCTTTATTTCCAAGACATGATTTTGACTCTTTTCAAGAAATTCTTTGGTGTAGTCATGAAGATAGCTATAGTATCATTCATTTTGGTCATAGAGGTATTCACAGAGACTCTAATCAACCTTTTCTTTGGCCTTTGATAGTTCTTCTTCTACTTCTTCCATGGGATAAATGCTAACATAACTTTTTGTTATTATATCTGAGTCTTCTTCTTTACTTGTCGGGGAGGATTCAATATCAATGTTATTGCAATCGAAACACTGTGGAGAGTCCTTACCTTTATTGATGGTTGAGTCTTCATCTTCATCCTTGATATGAATGTCTTCTCTGTCTTCAGTTTTGATTTGATACATATTTTCCAGTCTTCAACTTTTGGACAATCAAAAGTCACATGAATGAAAATTTATTTGTCTTTCTATTATCATAGATTTGTTTTCGAAATATAAAGAATTTCCTTGAGTTGCTTCAAGAAATATTGTTCTTGCTTCTTGTCATAGCTTTATGCTTGGAAACAATTTAAGTGGAGCTTACATTATGTAGAAAGATGAATATAGCTTAGTATGTTTTACTCACAGCTGATCAACATCATGTTAGTTATCCTTCTTTCATTTGATTTATTTATTTCATGAATGAATAAAGATTAGATCATTCAACTTTAATACTTTGATCATTATAGTTACATCATTTTTTAAATATTATTCATTCATTTGTTGTTATTTTCCATTTATAGTAATAGAATGATTTCTTTTAGTTATGGATCTTATTTAAACTTTGATTCATCGATTTAAACCATCATTGTCACAAGGATTTATTTAAACCTTGTATATTTATATATCTATTAGTAATCATATTAATGTTTTAACTGATAGGATTATATATTTAGTTAATTTAGAATCTTAGTTGGTTACCGAAGACATAAAACCCACTAGGGTAGATTATTCCAAATGGCTTGCATTAAATAGACAACCCCAGACCAGATCTTCCCTTCTCATTGACGGTGTTTCATAAACATTCGTCAACAAATAGTGCTAGAAGGAGGGTCGAGGTAAATTTAATGATTAAATTTTTTACCCCTCAGCTTGTCATAATTACAGATTTATAAATTTTTCTTCTGTGTCATATTGAAATGCACTAGAAGGAATGCCATATTGACAAGCTCGCCTTGCAGGAATCTTTGTTTTGAATGTATTTAATTCCCCATGACTCCCCAAATCATTGTGTTGGAACATGCTTTCCACTTCTCATTACCTAATATTCCCAACGAGACAATCTCTCGCTTGTACAATTTCACCTTTGACGGTGGGGGGATGTATCTGCAAAAGACCATCTTAAGAAGTTTTGGTGTAAATGCATGAAGCATGATATTTCTGATTTAAAGGTTTTATGCAAATTGTTCACTTTTACTTTAGGGGTCGGATTAAACATTAGTTTGAGTCTTTTCCATCATATAACACTATTGATTGGTTTCAATTTGTAAAGGAATTTTTAAATGATTTGGAAATCTATGATGACAATCAATTATGTGAATAATTTCACGCTTACTTATCAATGAAAATTCATCTCCAGAGGTATTTTTAACAAGCATCCATCATTTTCTCTGTAAGTTTCAAGTTGATGACATGTCATTTGTACTAAATCTCCTCTCTGATGTTTGTGCCCTTTTCATCCAACCATTTTCAATCGCAAATGGTGAATCAGTTACAAATCCTATCACTCAATTGTGAGAAGAATTTTGTTTGCAGGATGAGAGGAATCCATATGAAAATTTTGAAAAAGCAACGGAGTTAGAATCTATTGAAAAGGTTCTTACTAGAAATAAAACTAGATTTTCCTCTTAATCATTGTATATTCATTCCTCGACCATCATGGAAGAATATTTGGTTGGCCAACTGAGAGGGGGGGATGAATCAGTTCTTACTGTGTTTAAACTATTATGCCCATTTTAAACTCTTCACAGAACACTCAATGACGATCAAAATGATGCATAGAAGTAAGCAATAGAATATTAAACATCAATCACACACATGAAATATATAGAGACAAATATTTCTTGAGGAAACCCATAAATGGAAAAACCTCTTCATCTTTATATGATAACTAATCTTTATTTTATTTACATTATCATATTTGTGAGCTCCAACTCCTATTGAGGCCACAACCTTTGTTTTGCAAGACGCAACTTGCTAAGAGCACCAACTCTCTGATTTCTCTAGCACCAACTAGAAGGAAGAACAAACTCCCTAAGTGTTCTAGCACCAACTAGATGGAATCACCAACTTCCAATCACACAGGCACCGACCTGTATAACAGAGAACAATATTTCTCCGTTGCACCACCCTACCACCCTGATTTTTCTGGCTACAACCAAATGGAAGCTACAACTCCCTGTGTTCAAGCACCTACTTGAAACTCTAAGGAAAACAGTCCTCCATAGCACCTACCAACCACCCTGAAATATGAATATTTTCCTTTTACAACTTTATCACAGTGGTTTAACATTTATCTATGGCTTGCCAGTCTCATCATTGTTCTGCTACATTGTTATTCTCTTCCTACATTAGTGTCTCCCTCCTCGCATTTGTTGCGCTTTATGTTCTTCTCTTAGATATGCATTTATGTTCCCTTCTTCTTCTGCGGTTCAGATTTTGAATACAACATGCTTCTACTCACATAAATCACTCTCAACAACAACACTCATCTCCTCTATGTTCTGTGTTTTTTTTTCTTATATATACTCTCTCTGCACCTTCTACATTCCACATGTGCAATATCTCTTCATTCTCTTTACAGTGACATTGTTCTACACCACAGGTTGTTCACTCTAACTCTTCCTTCCACACACATAGCTCAACATTTGAATTGATTTCCATCACTATTCTCGCATCAAGTCGTCTCCTGATCATCATCACAACTCTTCATATTCTCTAGCAGTTCTATTGCCTATGAGTTCATCATCAGTGGCTGTTATGATGAGATTCCTTAGCCTCTGTTGCAGTCGAGACTCTTTGTCTTCTTTTTCATTACTGAATATCTTCATCATCACTGGACATTATCCTAAGATTCCTTAGCTTATCTGGCAGTCGAGACTCTTTTTCTTCTTTGTCGATCACCCTGAAACCTCTTCGAATTCTCTGTGCGGAACAATTAGGGGTTTCTTGCAGTTCCCCAGAAAACGCACTCATGCTCTTTGCACCTTTTTCCTTTCTGCGATAAAATACACAGTGGGACTACCTCTTTTCGCTAAGCCCCTTCCTTTCACGTGACCACTGACGGTGACCATTCAACTATCCCACAAGTGTTTTGCAACTCGCGACCTCTAGGATATTGGTATGAGACATCTCAACTCTCCCAAGTCGCGATATCTGAAATGGAGCTTAGCTAGGCTAGATCCTTTCCTCTCACATGACCACAAGATGTGACCAAGTGCTTATTCAATAGGGTGATTTATGATCTTGGTGATCTCCAATGTGGAGCCCAGTGACGTGCTAGCTCCTCCCTTCATCCTTCGACGATGTGAGATTGGCTATGACCATGGGCCAGGAATTTGAGTGTTTTTCTTTCCAAATCAATGGACCAGATCCCTTTTTCGATTCGATAGCTCAAATATCATCGCAACATCGCATGTTGGGGTTTTGAGTGTGAGCCCACTCTGACTCAGTTTCCCCATTCACGATTCTACTCCAGATCAATGACCCATATGCTCGGTGATCTGACAACTCAGATCATTTCATGAATTCACGTGTGAGTGGTTTTATTTTGAGCCAACCCTGACTCTTCCAAATCCTGATATATGATACTTGCTTCAGATGAACGACCCATATCCTAGGTGATTTGATGACTCAGATCATTTCGCGACTTCATGTTTCGAGGGTTTGAGTGTGAGCCAACTTTGACTCTTCCAACTCCCGATTCCAGATTCTACTCCAGATCAACGAAGCATATCCTCGATGATTCGACAATTGTGATCATGTCACGAACTTGCACCTCACGAGTTCCTACAACACACACCTTTGACTTCTCCAATTTGGGAGTCAGCCAAATTCCAATCTCTCACCATGTGTCCTCTGGCTCCAATGGCTAGGATTATTTGGTGACCTCGCATATCACGAGTTCAGGAACCTATTCCTTTGACTCCTCCAATGTGAAATTCAGTGAAATTCCAATCTCTCACCACGTTTCCTCTGGCTCTAATGGCCAGGATTATTTCGAGACCTCACGTATCGCGAGTTCGCGTAATTGTGCCTTTGACTCTTCCAATGTTCTAGTCAACGAAATTCCAATCACTTGCCACGTGGCATCTCTGACAATGGACAATTATGATGACTTCGAAACTTGTCTTGTGCACTTTCCTTAGGATCCAACAACTATTTGTCTACACACTCAGATCTAAAGGCTGAGATCTGATCTCCTCATTTGCAGTTCCTCCTATCTAAACTTGGATCTGACGACCACTATCACTCCTCCTCCTGAGCTTACACTTCCTCCATACCTGGAAGAATGTATAAGTGTCAAAGGAATTGACCTTTGATCCTTCTATGAGTCCTTCTCTTGGATCTTGTTTGTGCATCTTAGATCGCTATCTCTCCTGAGCTTACATTGTTCTTGTTTTTCCATTGATGCAAACTTTGATCTTTCCATCAGTGACAAGCACACTTTGCCTTCTTTCTGTAGTCATGACAACAATATCCCCCTTTGATATTGATGGCAACCCTGAATGGCTGCACTATTCTGCTTAGATCTCCAATTGTAGCATCCACACCTTTTCACCCCCTTTGACATCAATGTCAAAGAAAACATGCTCCCCTAGAGTTGTTGCAGTACCTTTTGGAGGTATAAGATATTCAACCAACACATACTCCCCCTGACAGGATGGACCCTCTTATGTTTATAGTGGGGTCAGGCCCCACTTTTGGCGTAGATACTCAAACTTAGCTTGTGCAAGTGGTTTAGTGAAGATATCAACAATCTGATCTTTGGATGGAATATAATGCAAGGAAACCATAAATTTGGTTACATGTTCCCTCAAGAAGTGATACTTTATGGGTATATGATTGGTCTTGGAGTGAAAGACAAGATTCCTTGACACACTAATTGCACTGGTATTATAACAATGGATTGGGATTAGTGCAGTATAATTTACCTCCAAGTCTCCAAGTGTCTGATTAATCCATAACACTTCGGTACAATAGGTGGAAACTGCAATGTATTCAGCTTCTATAGTTGATAAAGAAATGGAACCTTGTTTCTTACTTAACCATGATACAAGAGAATATCGTAAGAAGAATGTGCCTCCACTCGTGTTTTTCCTTTCATCCACGCAATTAGCCCAATCAACATCTAAATAGACTGATAGTTGAAAATTCTTATTCTTAGGATACCATAGGCCATAGTTCATGGTTCCTTGCAAGTATCTGAATATTCTTTTGACGGCTAGAAAATTACTCTGTTTAGGTGCAGATTGATACCTTCCTACCATTCCAACGACATGCATTTTGTCTCGACGAGATGTTGTGATGTACAATAGGGTGCCTATTATAGACCTATATGAACTCTGATCTACAACAGGTGGAATATATCCTTTCTTAACTTACATACAATGACCATAGGTGTGTTCATAGGTTTAGAATATTCAATTTGAAATATTTTCATCATTTCTCTTAGATTTTTTTCTTGAGAAATAAATATCCCTTCATACCTCTGAGTAATTTGGAGACCAAAAAAAAATGACAGTTCCCTTATCATACACATTTCAAATTCAAACGGTATGGCAGAAGGAAACCATTTTACCAATGAAGCATTATTACTACTGAAGACGATGTCATCTACATAGACCAACACAATGAGAAGATCATTAACCTCTTGTTTGATATATAGATTGTTGTCAATTGTTCCTCTCTTGAATCTCGTGTCTTGTAGATATGTGTCTAGTCTGTGATATTAGGAACGAGGATCTTGTTTCAACCCATATAAGGATTTCTTTAGCTTGCAGACAAAGTCAGGCTTATCTGACAGTTGGAAACCTTTTGGTTGTTCCATATAAGCTTCTTATTTTAGATCTCCATTTGGAAAATCTGACTTGACATCCATTTGATAAACTTTAAACTTCTTATGACAAGCATAGGCAAGAAACATTCTAATAGCTTCTAATCTTGATATAGGTGCAAATGTTTCATCAAAGTCCAGTCCTTCTATTTGAGTGTATCCTTCGCAGACCAATATAGATTTATTTCTTACAATATTTCCTTTCTCATTCATCTTATTTTTGTATAACCTTTTTGATCCTATTAATTTTTTATCTGCTAGCCTAGGAACGAGTTCCCAAAAGTCATTCTTTTCAATCTTGTCAAGTTTCTCATTCATTGATTTTAAAAAATTTACGTCTTTACCGGCCTCATTGAAGTTCTTGGGTTCCAAAATGGATATGAAGTATATGCGATTGCTCAGTGTTTTTTATTATCCTTCTCCTGGTTTGTACACCTTTGTCTTTTTCACCAATTATCTGACTTGCAGGATGATTCTTTTGAGTAATTCTAGAGGAAGAATTTGATGTTGTCTGCTGATTTGAGTTTGCCTAATTATTTGCATCTTCATCTGACTCAAAGTATTCTTGTTCTGATTCTTGGATCCGTTCAACTTCAACTTCATCTATATCCTTTGTTGTTTATTCATTATTGTTCACCTCTCTTACTAGAATTCCTTCATCAACTTTTATGTCAATACAGTCAACCAATTTATGTAGCTTCTTATTATAACATCTTTATCATTTACTGTTTATAGCATACCCTAAGATGATGACTTCATAAACCCTATCAACATACTTTCCAAGGTTCTCACTATTATTTTTTATGAGCACTTACTCCTCAAGACTTTGAAGTGTTTTATTGAAGCAGGTTTTCCATACCATAGTTCATAAGGTGTCTTGTCACTATGTGGTCTGAGGTGAGCATTGGTAAGAACATGGTCTGTTGTGTGTATTTCTTATACCTAGTAGGTTTGACAAATGTTCTTCTCATTCGTCATTGACTTGGCCATTTTCTTCACAGTTTTGTTTTGCCTCTCAACTACTCCATTTTGTTGTGGATTTCCTTGGATTGTGTATTCTCTCTTGATCCCATATTTATCACAAAATTCCTTAAAATCACTTGACATAAATTCTCCTCCTCTATCTGATCTTACTTCATTTAACCTCTTACCTGTTTGATTCTCAGTTAAAGCCTTAAATATTTTAAATTTCTCAAATGCTTCAACTTTTTCTTTTAGAGAAGCAACCCAAGTAAGTCTAGAGTAGTCGTTAGTGATCAACATAAAGTAGTTTTCCTTCCACGTGCCTTCCTATATTCATGGTCCACATAAATCCATATGAATTAATTGGATTGGTTTATATGTTGAAGTAGAGCTCTTGGATTTAAACTGAGTCCTGGTTATATTTCCTACATGGTAGGGTTTACACATAGAGTCTTGTGGCTTTGATATTCTTGGAAGATCTTTTACTGCCCTAATCTTTTTGAGCTTGATTAAGTGGTCAAAGTTTAGATGTCCAAGTCTCCTATGCCATAACAATATTTCATCATGTTTTTTTAGATGACACTCTTCTCTATCTTCTTTCAACACATATACATTATTATCTGTCCTTATTACTTTAGTCACCACTTTCCCTGAGTTTACAGACTTTATCTTGCAATCCTTGGATGTGAACACCACTTCACATCCTTTGTCACACATTTCACTTACACTGAGAAAATTATGTTTCAGTCCATCTACAAGAAGAACATCCTAGCCTTTTCCTTTACCATTACTCAAAATCACCATCCCTTTACCCTTGATTTTACCAGGAGCATCATTTCCAAAGGTTACATTTCCTGATTTTATTTCACTTAGAGACAAAAACGTGCTTTTATCTCCTATCATATGTTTGGAGCGTCCACTGTCAATATACCAGGGGTTCTTTTGTCTTTTAGCTGACAAAATTTATCCACACTTGTCATTTTCTTTCTTCTTCCAAACCTTGACATTTTCAGCAGAGGCAGTCAAATCTAATTCATAGTTCCATAAGCAACACTCTGTAGTTGTATGCCCATAATTATGTCAGGTGTAATATTATGTTTCATTGAATAAGGGATCATAATGGTTGTTATGCTTAACTTGTGTCATTTTCCCAACCATCACATGATTTGCAGTCTGTGATTGTTGGTTAGTTGGATGTGTCATTATTTTTTGTGACATATATCTATTCCTCGAGTGTTTTGATTGCTCATATCTAAATCTTAAAGAACATTTTACAACTTTGTGACCAAAGTTAGAAAATAAAAAACAATATCCATAGAAAAATCATTTGTACCTGGAAAATGGTTATCTTCTTTGAGTAGGTCGATTTCTTTGTTCTACAGATTTAGTTATGCCATTTTTTCTTTCACTCTTCCTTTGCGGCTGATTATCTTCCACTGTTTCTCCATATATTTTATTGTCAATGAATGTAGACTTAACAAAATTGATGGATTCTTTGTTGCTTGGCTGACTATAACTTGATCCTTCTTCATAACCCAAACTAGTTTCAAATTTGGATTCCTTTGTTGATTAAGAATGGTGGTTAATCCCTTTGAGGCTTTAATTCTTGGAAGATTTTGGAGATATAAATATTTTAACTTCTCCATCTCTTTTATGGTTTTTACTACCTCTTCTTTCAAGGCTTCACATATTTCCTTCTTCTCTGATAACTGTTGTTTTAGAATGTCCTCTATTTTATTTGCCTTTGCTAACTCCACCTTTAGTAGGGAAAATTCTTCATCAGGTTTTTTAGCATTCTTTTCAAAATGTATTAACAACTGTTTTTGTTTTCTCTTCTCGAGGCTGAGTCTGTCAATATCTTATAAGGCACTAATTAGTTCACCCTCCATATCAAACACTTCTTATTCATCATTAACATCACTTCCTGTGTTTTCATTAACATAATCCTGTTTGTCCATAAGCACAAAATCATTAGCCTTATCTTCACCATCGGAATCACTATCTGCGTCTCCTGAAGAATCATCATTGTTTACACATAAACTTTTCTTTTTATCAAATCTCTTGGATTTATACTTCTCTTCACCTTCAGAGTTTTGGTACTTGTTATTGTGTGGACACTTAGATGCAAAGTGACCTATCCTTCCACAGTTAAAATATTTGAAGGGAAACTTTCCTTGATACTTTCCTAATTCTTTCTTTAGTCTTCTCACAAATTTTTCTTCAATTTCATCAGGCTCAGAATCCTCATTCTTATCTACTTTAAATGATGCTTCTCTTGATGTGGGTTTATCTTTAAATATCCTCATTTAATATGCAGTCAATGTTCCTAGAAGTTGATCAAAAGCCAAGGCTTTTTGATCTGAAAATAGAAGGTTTTCTTGTTATTCTATGCAAGCACCCTCTACCTCATTAAATTAAACTTTAACAAGACCTTGCTTCATGTGTTCAAATGTGCAAGTGAATTTATGTGTTAGGTTCTTGCTTGTTCTTGTCAATGTTTATGTGTGAGGAAAGTGATTTGAAATCCTTAAATATGTGTTATAATCAAATGCACAGCAATAAAAAGTGCAGCAAATAACACATAAAAATCACAGCAATACCAAGATGATAAAGGAGTTCACCCCTCTCTGGGCTACGTCTCCTTGAGCCTCCTTCAATGGACTTGGCTCTTTGGGATTAGTTTGTCAAATGCTCATTACAAGATGTTTCTCAACTCAAATGGATTTATAGACTGTACCATTGGGTTCATAATACATAAAAACCCCAAAAATGACTGTTAAAACTCTTCAAATGGACAATGGCTCATCCAACAATGACCTCTCGTACATGTGGCCTCCAAGCTTCCCTGAACTTGAATGAGGCAAAAATACCTGTAGAAGTCCTCCAATGGATCTTGAACCTATCCCAATGTGTTCAGAGCATAATAAACAATCAGAAATGACTATTCAGTCACAGAAAATGAATATGTGCTCATCTAAGCAATGCCTCAAACAATGAGGGATTTAAGGCTCCTGAAGCTTCCTCAAACTTAAAATGTGAAAAACATGCAAATGGGCTCTTCAAATTCCTGTGAAAACCTCACCAATGGACTCAGAACGTCCAAAAACCCCTATCTGGGCTTTTACAGCACCTGATTTGGTCAAAAACTCATCAAGTTATGCTTGCTGCCATTTTTCCTTTTCACAAGCTCTGTTACATGTGCGCCATTCTGCACCCGTCCAGAATGAACCTGGCCTCGGAGCGTTCTCGCTCCCAAAACCCAGAACCCACGCACGTCCCGCAAAACGTTCCAATTTTTCGAACGGTTACCCGGAATAAAGCCCCCGAGGGCGGAGGAATTGGGCGCATGGGGCCATGTGGCCATGTCCCGCGCGCATAAAGGGCTAACCGTTTTGTGTCAAACAATGGAATGACAAGTGGCAGGTTTGTGTGGTTATCCATTTGCAAACCCAAAATAAAACCATGGCTAACATTAATATCAAATCCCGCGCGCCATTCGTAAAGTCGTGGTTACATGTGTATAAGCCCAAAAACCAAGGGCTAACTCCAATGCTAACCAAAACGCACGCCCAATGTATAACGATGGTCATTTTATAACGTAGAACTGGGTTTTAAATGCTATATTCCTACGCGTCATTTTAAAACACAGGGTCACATAATAGTGGCGCCCAAAACCATATGTAAAACAATATAATAGAACCGGCTCTGTTTTGTGAACCAACCCACGCGCATATAATACATGTCATATGTATTAACATAAAATATAACCACGGGTGCTAACCATTGTATAGTGGTCATATGTTATAACATATAACCGTGGGTTTTAAATATATGTAAAACCATATACCACAAAAACCTGTGCGATATAAATATACCACCGCTTGCGCCTTTTGTAAATGCATAGATCATATGGATTAGCCATGGAACCGGGGGTCGGGGCTAGCCCCGGCCCGACCCCCCGCCGAATATAAACAATTGCAAATTCAAATGAATTAAAACCATATCATATGCAATGGACACGCGGCGGCATCGTGGCTAGCGTAAACTTGTAAAGGCGTTCCAAAGTGGTAGGTCGGGGTTTCAAAACCCGTGGATTATCAAAATTTTAATCAACGAACCAAATAACCAGGTCAACAAATGGGTGCCACGTGGCAGCCATTGATTGGCCCACGTGGCGTCCTAATATTCGTCCAACTAGACTCCACGTGTCACAACCTTACTCGTTCATAGCCAACCATTAAAAGCCTGCCACGTGTCACAACTTGATTAGCCAACGGCCAACTAATCACAAACCGCCACATCATTCCGGGCCACGCATGTTGTTGACGTCAGCAGGTGCCATGTGTCACCCTTCCGGTGGTGACACGTGTCACCTTCCAATTGGTCCAACTGTGCGCTGAAAGGTCCATAAATGCATGACACGTGTCACGCCCAGGAGCTGCCATGTGTCCTGTACGGACAGGCCATGTATGTTGTATGGCCGCCACGTCAGCTGTACGGCCTGCCACGTCAGCTGTACAGCCTGCCCAGTCAGCATCAAAATTTTGCCTGTTTGGCCCGGCGAACAGATCGCGATAACTTCTCCATACGGACTCCGTTTGCGAAAATAAATATACCGCCGGAATCTGGAGAACGAGATGGACGCAATGGCACCGTTTTCGTCGCATTCCGAGCACTTTGAAAATTGAGCAAATTTTAGACCCCTGGTCCAGATTCTGATCACTTTTAGATCATTAAGTTATTCTATAGCAGAAACCTTCGGGTTGAACCTATCTGGAAGAGATCTCAAAATATTCTAAACTAAGGAGGGTTCCTCAATTTTTTCACCAAGTCCTTTCATTGCATTTACTAGATCTTCAACTCTCAGAAAGTACTTTCCAATAGTTTCATCCTCTTTCATATTAGCTTCTCAAACTGTACTCTGTAATTTTGAAGCTTGGCATCCTTTACCTTCTCATTACCTTCATAACTGCTAATGAGTTTTTTCCACATTTCTTTGGTAGTTTCTAAGTGTATAAATTTTACAAATTATGCTTTTGCAAGCCTAATCAGAATAACATTCATAGCCTTAGCATTAAAGCTGAATTCTAGCTTGTCATCCTTATTAGCTAGAAAAATAGGCATTACATAAGCAGCCTCTACCACATCCCAGACATCTGCCCCTAGGGAAATTATGTAGGTTCTCATCTTAACATTCCAGAAGGAAAAGTTTGTTCCATTGAAAAGAGGGGCCTTATTGGTTGAATTTCCCTCATGGATTGACATGTTTAAGCTTCCTGATCTACCTTTAGATAAAAGGAACTAGCCTTGATACCAATTGTTGGACAACTGTGCTTAAACTACTATGCCTATTTTAAACTCTTCACAGAACACTCAATGACGATAATAATGATGCATAGAAGTAAGCAATAGAATATTAAACATCAATCACACACATGAAATATACAGAGATGGATATTTCACAAGGAAACCCATAAAGGGAAAAACCTCTTCTTCTTGATATGATAAGTAATCTTTGTTTTCTTTACATTATCATACTTGTGAGCTGCAACTCCTTTTGAGGCTACAACCTCTGTTTCTCAAGCTACAACTTGCTAAGAGCACCAAATCTCTGGTTTCTCTAGCAACCACTAGAAGGAAGCACCAACTCCCTAAGTGTTCTAGCACCAACTGGATTAAAGCACCAACTTCCAGTCGCACAAGCACAAACCAGTATAACAGAGAAAAATAGTTCTCCCTTGCACCACCCCACCACACTGATTTTTTTAGCTACAACTCCCTGTGTTCAAGAACCTACTTGAAACTCTGAGGACAATAATCCTCACTAGCACCTCCCAACCACCCTGAAATATGAATATGTTCCTTTTACAACTTTATCCCAATGATTCAATATTTATCTATGGCTTACCAGTCTCATCATTGTTCTTCTACACTGCTTTGCTTTGCCTACATCAGTGTCTCTCTCCTCGCATTTGTTGCACTTTCTGTTCTTCTCTCAGATATAAATTTGTGTTCCTTTCTTCTTCTGTGCTTCAGCTCCTACATACAACATGCTTCTACCCGCATAAATCATTCTGAACAACAACATTTGTCTCTTCTCTGTTTTGCATTTTTATTTTTATTTTTTTATTCTCTCTGTGCACCTTCTACATCCCACATGTGCAATGTCTCCTCATGCTCTTTACAGTGACATTGTTCACCCCACAAGTTGTTCACTATAACTCCTCCTTTCTCACACATAGCTCAACAACCAAATCGTCTTCCATCCCTATTCTCACATCAAGTCCTCTCTCGATCATCATCACAACTCTTCATATTCTATAAAAGTTTTGCTACCTGTGAGTTCATCATCAGTGGTCATTATGATAAGATTCCTTAGCCTCTTTGGTTGTCGAGAATATTCATATTCTCTATCATTACCAAATATCTTCATCATAATTTGAAGTTATCCTGAGATTTTGTGGCTTATCTGGCAATCAAGACTCTTCTTCTTCTCTATTGATCACCTTGAAGCCTCTTCGAATTCTCTCTGCGGAAACAATTAGTTGTTTCTTGCAGTTCCCAAGAAAACTTCCGTGCACTCATGCTATTGGCACCTTTTCCCTTTCTTCGATTAACTACACAGTGAGCACTAGCTCTTCTGGCTAAGCTCATTCCTTTCACGTGACCACCAGCGGTGACCATTCACCTATCCAACAGGCGCTTCGTGACTCGTGACCTCGGGGATATTGGTATGAGACATATCAACTCTCCCAAGTCACGATATCCAAAATGGAGCTTAGATGGGATATCTCCTTTCCTCTCACATGACCACGAGTTGTGACCAAGCACTTATTCAATAGGGCACTTGATGATCTTGGAAATCTCCAATGTGGAGCCCAACAACGCACTAGCTCCTCCCTTCATCCTTCGACGATGTGATCTTCGCTATGACCATGGGCTAGGCATTCGAGCTCTTCATTTTCCAGATCAATGGAACATATCCCTTCTTCAATCCGACGACTCAAATCTCATTGCGACTTCAAGTGTCAGGGTTTTGAGTGTGAGCACACTCTAACTCTTCCAACTCCCAATTTCCGATTTTTCTCCATATTAACGGCCCATATCCTTGGTGATCCGAAGACTCAGATCATTTCGTGATTTAACATGTTAGGGGTTTGAGTGTGAGCCAACCCTGACTCTTCCAAATCCCTATATCCGATACTTTCTTCAAATCTACGACCCATATCCTTGGTGATTTGACAACTCAGATCATTTCGTTACTTCGAGTGTCGGGTGTTTGAGTGTGAGCCAACTCTGACTCTTCCAACTCCTGATTATCGATTCTTCTCCAGATCAAAAACCCATATCCTTGGTGATTCAATTGTTGTGATCATGTCGCGACCTCACACCTCGCGAGTTCCTACAACACACACCTTTGACTTCTCTAGTTTACGAGTCAACGAAATTCCAATCGCTCACGACATGTCCTCTGTCTCCAATGGACAGGATTATTTTGCGACCTCGCATATCACGAGTTCGACCAACTCTTCCTTTGTCTCCTCTAATGTGAAAGTCAACAAAATTCCAATCACTTGCCACGTGTCCTCTAGCTCCAATGGCCATGATTATTTTGCAACCTCGCATATCGCGAGTTCGAGAAACTATGCCTTTGACTCCTCCAATTTGCAAGTCAGTGAAATTCCAATCACTCCCCACGTATCATTTCTAATGATGGACGGTTATGATGACTTTGGAACTTGTCTTGTGCACTTTCCTTAGGATCCAACAACTGTTGGTCTACGCACTCATATTTAATGGCTGAGATCTGATCTCCTCATCTGCGCTTCCTCTTGTGAGAACTCTAATTCAATGGCCACCGTCGCTCCTCCTCCTGAGCTTACACTTCTTAATGACCTAGAAGAATGCCTAAGTGTCAAAGGCCTCAACCTTTGATCCTTCTATGAGTCCTTCTTTTGGACCTCGTCTCCACATCTCAGATCGCTATCTCTCCTAAGCTTACATTGTTCTTGTTTTTCCATTGATACAAACTCTGATCTTGCCATCAATGACAAGCACACTCTGCCTTCTGTCTGTAATCATGCCAACAGATTGGATGTTGGTTCAAGGTGAATTTCAATATTATTTTAACTCTTTCTTTAATCAGTACGTACATTAAGTTATTGAAGAGAAATTAGGTGATTAAAATGATCTTACACATTCTAACATTCCTATGAAACTGATTAGAGATGTAAATCCACAATTTGAAGAAGAAACCTTAAACGCTCATCCAAAAATCATACCTTATCCACAGAAAATATTAGATGTTTTTCATGAAAGTTTTGAATTATCTATCATACATGAGGCAAATTTATATGATCATATTATGTTGAAGGATTTATCACCAAAACAGAGTGAAATTTTTAAAGAAAGTGAAGAGGAATGTCTTGAGAATACCATTGTTAAATATCATAGCTCAAGAGATTATTTTCATGTGCTTATTTCTGATTCCTTTTACTCTTTATATCCCAATCTCTTCTTAGATTATGGTGGACATGATACTTTACCCACGGTATCTTACTCTTTTCCATAACAATCACATATTTTTTATATGCCAAGATTTCGTGAAATTAATTCCGAACATAACATTTATGAAGTCAGATTTGATGCTCTTTCACTTTCATCACTCGCATGGAAAAAATATATGTTGTCAGATGATTTTACATGATTTAGTTTTGAAAAAGACAATGCACTAATTATTATGGAGATAAAATATTCTACATTGCATATTCATTCTTTGTTTAGTTTGAATTTTAATGATTATGCTTCGCATTTTGAAATGATCCATCTCATAAAAGGAAGTGTTCAAACCAATAATCCAATTGATTTTATGAATACTCTTATGATGTGTTCCCCATTGTTAGATCTAGTTCGTCGAAGTCATATCTTGCATCCTAATTTTTATGACATGATCCTAGAGGGGTTTGAGGATTCATATCTAGAAACTCTTCATAATAAAGATAAAGTTGTGCTTGCTTTGGTTCTACCTAAATATCTAGGAGGTAAGCATGACATGATTTTTTTAGGTCCTCCATATAAAAGACTTGATGAACACTTGAAGAATTGTCAGAAGGATGGGGAACTTGGCCTTGGTCGATGGTTATGTCAAGACCCCATAATATTGACAAGTTTTCCAAACTTACTTACATTCTTTCATGCCATTATGACCCATATCACAACAAGATTGTAGAATGTCTGGATGATTCATACATCAAGAAGTTTCAAGAGAATGGTAAGGTCGTGCTTGCTTTGTTTTTAATTGAATATATAGGAGGTAAGCATGACATGTTTCTTTCATATATGCAAATACTACACTCTTTTATTTTGATTTTTGAATTTCTATGCCTTCCAAGATTGAAGATGTTATTGTGGATGCATTGGAAATACAATTTTACTTAGCATTTTGATCTATGTAGAAGTTTTTTTTTTTTTTAAGTAAAAAAGGGTGTTTCCTTATATATTAGATTAACAAAAAGATATAGAAAGATATAGTGGTGCCTCAGCTGCCAAGTGTGCCACCATTTTACTGGAAACCAACACAAATTGTGGCTCATATGTTCCTTCTACATAAAAAACAAAAGATTGTTTCGCCATCTGTCCTGCCCGAAGGAAACCAGGATAGATGGCCATGCATCGACTTAAAACTGTTTAAGGCATTACAAAGAGGTTTTTTATAAGCTTGGACTTGACTCTGAACAACAAGAATTAAAGAAAAAGGGAGCCCCAACATGGCTGGAAGTAAAAGAGAAAACCAGACTGAAATTGACTAGATCAAATACATGGTGGTTTTTCGTCGTCGTCCTCGTGCTGCACTGCTCTGGCCTTGATGACAAATGGCTGGGCGCACATTGGGAATTTTTTATTTGTCGAGGCATTGGAATACCCATCGAGAAGCATATCCAATCGGTGTACCATTAGGAGGACTCGATGCTCCTAGTCTTCCATTTGTCCTCATAATTTGAACATTAGATCCAAGTGTGTCTCATGGAGGAAGGGTAGTGGGGCACCAACATGACCATGCATCGTTCGGTTGGGAGTTGGCATGGGGGTTTCGTCACCCTCGCCTGGAGTGACCCTCGTTTCCCTTGTAGTTTCCTTACTTGGAATAACCACTTATGTGTCTACGTTTCCCACACCCCTCTACATGGCAACTATGTCTGTATCGTGCACCATTACCATGCATGTCCCCTGCGAGACCAAATCTGTGTAAGGCACTTCCTTGACATAACACACCTAGAATTCCTCATAGAACACCCCCACTCGTGCTGCCTCTTTCCTGAGGTTACAGGGTAGTCAGAGTGTTCTCCATGTAAGGAACTTCCTCGACATAATAGGTTGGGTATTCCTCATCACTCCTCCCCCTTATGCCACTTCCTGCTTGATTTTCAAGTGTAGTTGGAGGATTTTCTTCCTGCGTAGTGCTCGTGGGCTTCCAATTATCCGAGAGTGAGAGTTTTCTGGTGGGGTCTGAGCGTGCTCCTCTATCGCAGACTCAATAGAATAATCCTGGAGTGAGAGATAGGCTACCTGTGCTCTCCGACAAAGAATGGAGTTGGCCAGTAAGAGTGCTCTTTCCAAATGTTGTCTCTTATGGTGTTGAGCAGCGTGGGTGTACCAAGCCGACCCTTGATGAGGTTTTCCTCTCTCCCTAGGAATCATGGTGAAGGAGTGAGTATCAAATGCACCAGGGCTCAGAAAAGTCGGAGGGATGCAGAGAAAAGCGTACCAGAGCTCACAAACGACAGGAAGTTGTAGAGAAAGAATGAGTTGAATACGACCATGCCGCTTCTCTTTCACAATCTTGTGGGACGACTGAACGTGGCTTCACAATAAATTTTCCATAGTAAATTCTTGAAGGGTCAGCCCTTTCCCACGAGGGAGAAGTTGCTCAACCGGAGGTCGACTTTAATGGCCTGTTCCCATCGTTAATGTTGATTATATGGGGAGTGGCCTGCATCATTTATTACGCGGCTGGGCGCTATACTAGGTGGCGATAATGTGCAACAAGTCACCTCATCCGGGGGATCTGTGTAGAAGTTAGAGTAGGTGTAGGAATATATTTATTTTGGGTTTTTCTTTCCTTTTAATGTTTTTTCTTTGAATAATGCAATTCTGAAGGCATGTGGCTATGCAAAGAGAACCATCATTTGAATGTTGTCAGAGAATTTTTCTTTCTATTCCTTTTTTTTTCCCTTTTCGCAATTGTCTTGATTAAATGTTTTTTTTTCAAGACTTTGCAGCCTCATGCAATGATTTCAGATATTATGAAGAATTAATAAAGAGTTTAGGGATTTTATATTTAATTCACATTAGTTTTACCCTAACAAACATAGCTTACCACTCTATGTAATTGCATTCATCACGGTTAAAGATATTTCTATGACTTTTAATAATATGCTTGGTCAAAATGATGTATCATGCATCACTATCTTAAGAAAAGAACCTTCCTATATGAAAAACATTGAACTGTGTTGTTATTCCTTTTGATCCTCTTTCTCGATGAGAGGTTAGGTTGTTTTTTGTTTTGGTCAAATTGCTTTTAAATGTGATATTTTGCTATTTCGATTTTGTTTGTTTTGATATAATTCTGATTTTGAATCCCATTAATAAATCTGATTCGGTTTGCTGTGTGTGTTTTTTATTGTTTACTTTGATTGCTTTGATTAAATTTTCTTCTTGTCTGTCTTTTTGAATCAATATATTTTTGATCAAAGAGCGATTGTCGAAGGAAGAATTCATTTCAAGACTTATGTTTTTAAAAGAAATTTGAAACAGTTCAAATAGTTTTTGATGTTAAGGTTTAGCTCAGATAATTGATTTGTAAGTGAGTTGAGTACAATGAAGCCCTGAACGGTCTTTGTCAGAGTATTACCCATGAAATGTGTCAAGATCTTTGGGAATTATGATTATCCTTAGACATTTTACACCGTCCATGTTCTTAAAAGATCATTTTTAAGTGCTTCCCCATTCTCTAAATGATTTCTTAATTGAAATCTAAAATCTCTAAACCATGATAAAACTTCCATTTTTGAAAGAAAATTAAAAAAAAGATCAAATGTTCACCTATATTCCAATTAACCTCCAGTATCACCCTGCTCTCTCGTTACGTTGAATTTTTTGAAAGTTTTATAAACAATTGTAGAGAGTTGGAAGCACATTAAGTGTGCGAAGTGTGTCTAAACCCGTCAGGGTACTGAGCAGGTTCGCTCGCAGCAGGTAAATGCACACATGATACCAAGACAACTTTGTCGGGGTATTGAACAGGCCTACTGGCAACAAAGCAGTGTCGGGTCAAGAGGTAGCAGGTATATTCTTTTAAGTTAACTTTTATAGAAGTATACATCATGTGGATAGAAATCTATTAGATGGGATTAAAGTACTTGAGTGGGTTAAATGACATCCCTCTCCAAGATATTAATGCCTGTTGGAAGTAGTGGCTCTATCAATGGTATTGAAATCATTTTTATAAACACCATTACCCTTTGATAAAAACACAACTCTAGGTTATAATCTTTTGTAAAAGAATTCTTTCCTTATTTTATGATATTTTTCTATAAATTTGAGCTAATCTTAATATTGTGTAATATTAAAGTGGATTTGTTTCAAAGAATCTTAAAATTATATCCAAGTCTTATTATTCTTCCCTATGACGAAATTTTAATAGGTCGTAGATAAGTGATTCGCCTCGTGAGTTGCCATTTGTTGGACGCCAACAACCCCTTTCTGTATTTTTAATCAAAATCTAGCGTCCCTCGAAATTTTACTTGGATTCTTCAGTTTTTTTCCCTTTGACTTGATTGGATTGGTATTGGTTTTCTTTGTTTCGAGGTCGGTTTGAGTTTATATTTTTTTCTTTTGTTTGGATTGAATTTCATGAAATTAAAATTCCATTTCATTTTTCTTTGTACAGAGTTTTGATGTTGATGGGCGAGCTTCATAATTTGGGAGGTTTTTTTATTAGTTCTTCCTTATTGAATTTATCTCCTATGAGAATGGCTTGGTTGAAAACATGGATTAATAGCAATGATTTTACAGGAAAAAAGTTTATTGTGAAACATATTTTCTATGACATTTGTTCACATTTGATCAAATTTGAATGAGGGAGAAACGAATATACAACTCATAATTTAAACGAAAACATTATATTTTATCAACTCTTTACTTTCGTTTAAATTATGATTATGTTTTCGTATTTTTCTCATTAGCAATCATTTTCACAAAATCATTTGGTAGGTTTAATTAATTAAATTATTTTGTCAGTCTCCATCTCATTTCAAAATAAAAATAAAAAAAAATAAAAAAAGAATTATATATCATTTGTTTGATTTTGTGAAAACCGAAGATTAATATTTTTCTCCTCTCCATCAAGTTGAAGCTTCTATAATTTTAAGATCATATTTGAAAGGAAAATATAAACAATGTTTGTTTAGAACTTATAGTTAGTTTAAATTCATTTTAATTTTATTGTTGCAGATTTTGTTTTAGTCACAATTTTTAGGTTATTAATTTGGTTTCTTTTTGTTTCACGCGTTTCTATGATCAGTTATTTGGTACAGATTTGATCACGGATTGATTTTATTATCTAAATACGTTCAAGATAATTGATCCAAAAATAATATTTGGAAATGTGTTCAAGGACAGTCAGACAATTTTGAGGGACTCATTGCAGCCAAACCGTAAGGAATCTAAAGAAACGGTTGCAAAACCCATCTACAGAATGAACACATTTATAGCTTACTCACGAGAGTTTTCCCAAACAAATGCACGATTTGAGAGATATGTTTGTCTCTTTATGAGGAAAATTTTAGGCAGAGAAAATTATTAGTGACGCCCAACCTGTTCATTCATTGCATAAATATATGAGAAAGTTCAAAGTTGTGGAGATCCAAGAAATTGAGAGGAGGATTTTATCCTTTCCTTTTTGTATATTATTTATTTTTCAAACTTTTTTTCTTTTCAAATGGAGTAATGGATGGTTAAAATTTTGGGAGAATGGATGAGTACTTTCGAAGAAGAATATGAAATACCAAATTGCTTAATGGATTTTGTCCTATGAGTAAAATGATTTTGTTTTCATTATAATATTTTCATATTTTTTGAGTAATTGATTATGCATTGATTTAAATTAGCTTTAGTCTGTTTTATCAATACATGGTTAATTGCTATCATTTATGTATTAATTTTTTCAATCTTTAAGAGTCTATTATTCCAATTATCTTGATCTTGGTGATTGTACTATTTTGATACAATCTTCTATTATATTGTGTTTATTCATGTAATTGATATTTGTAAATATATAATTGTTCAATTGAAATTTTTCTTACTATCAATTAATCTATTATATCTTCACTAAGGATCATAATTTGAAAGTTGTTCTTTCTACATTTTAAATAATATTTAAATTGTTAGTCAACTGATTTTCATCCTGACATTGTCATAATCTTAGATTTCTCTTAGCACCTAGGTTGTTGGACCAGCGTTATACAGGACAATCAAAAGTTCTCTTTAAACATTGGCCTCATCTGCAAAATTGTTTTTGGACCTGCATATCATTTTGAGGAATATATCGGATGCGGTTTAGTTTTTGGATTTAGTCCTTCTATAGACTATACAATGTGATTATCAGCCTTCATATGTTTTCTGGGCATGAAAAAATATTTGTATGAATTGTCTTTAGACTGTTCTACATTTATATTTTCATATTGTGCTTATCTCTTATATGGTTCATTATTTATTGGTCATTATTATCTGTGTGACTAATAGTCTATCTATACATTTTGAGTTTCTATCGAATGTTGGATTGTTGATAGTACCATTTGTCTGTGATTGAAGTTGATTTGATCTTCAACTTTTGGACAATCTAAAGTCACATGAATGAAAATCTATTTGTTTTTATATTATCATAGATTTTCTTTCGAAATATAAAGAATTTCCTTGAGTTTTTTCAGGAAATAGTGTTCTTGCTTCTTTCCATAGATTTATGCTTGTCAACAAGTTAAGTGGAGCTTAAATTACGTAGAAAGACGAATATATCTTAGTAATTTTTATTCACAGCTCATCAACATTAGGTTAGTTAGCTTTATTTCACTTGATTTATCTATTTTACGAATGGATAACGATTAGATCATTCAACTTTAATACTTTGTTCATTATACTTACATCATTTTTTAAATCTTATTCGTTCATTTGTTGTTATTTTCCATTTATAGTTATAGAATGATTTCTTTTAGTTTTGCATCTTATTTAAGCTTTGATTCATTAGCTTAAACCGTCATTTTCACAAGGCTTTATTTAAACCTTCTATCTATATATATCTATTGTATATAATACTACTATTAGCTAAGTAATCATATTGGTGTTTTAAGTGATAGGGTTATTTAATTAGTTAATTTAAAATCTTAGTTGGTTGATGGAGCCATAAACCCCTTCAGGGTAGATTATTCCAAACGACTTTGGTTAAATAGAAAACTTGAGACCGGATCTTCCCTTCTCGTTGACAGTGTGTCATAAACATATGTCAACATAACCCACCCTAGAATAAAACATCCTACCAATTCCCTAGTCCAACATAAGCTTGCTACACCCCCATGGGTTCAACAACATGCTATTGTTGACTTTTTTCAAACTTCACCAACTCAGTAAATTCAAGCATTTGAGCAATTGAACTTGATTTATCCCACCACTCTAGAAAAATGTGGTAAAGAAAGGGAAGAACAAGTAAAAGGGAACTATGAATAGGGGAAACCACTAGAACCAAAACACCAATTCCATGGGAAATACTAATGGTATAAACCATAATCAAAATGTTTATAATAACAACAACAATTAGCAGAAATAGGGGATAAACAACAATCTTCATACACACTTTTCGTGTGGATTATTTGGGGAGTATGGACACTATAATTACCATTTCCCCAAATTGTGTATTTCAAATGGTTGAATGAATCTATGTCTAACCAAGTTCCCCTTGCCCCCTAAGCCATAACATCTCCCATATGGAATTTCCCTCAAACCCACAACCAATAGTACTAAACAAACCCTTCTCTTAAGAAAGAGTATTTCATAACTACTAGGAAAATGGAAATTCCTTCCAACCCATAGAATAATACCCAACCTCAGGTCAAGATCAACCTTCAGATATGGATCTTCATAGAATATTCATGAATTCCACTTACATTCATATACAAACTCGCAATCATAACTGTGATATTCCTCCCATTTTCAATCTAACCATGTCAAATGCCACCCTATCTCGCTAACATGTGTTTAATGATTGTGCATCCTAGTGGTGATCTTACTCCCAAAGTACCAAAATATCATCTAAGGCATACTACTCATAACCCTCATGCTAGGCCCACTTATAGCTACAAAATTGTTGATTATTTGGCTTACTCATGTTCATCCATTAATACAAATACTTGCTATCAACATTTGGGGTAGTCCCTTCTAAACATAACCTCATTATACTTGCTTTGGATAACTCATAACCTAGGCTCCCATCCTTGGTAACATTTCAAATCTCGGTAACAGTTAGAAACATTAGCATTCATCAATGGATTATATATGAGGTAGCATCTACTTGCATAATTTCCAAGAATGTATAACATAAGAAAGGCTCCTTGAATATAACCCCCTTTGATATTACCCTTAGGGATTATGATGGTCATTCATCTCAACCCAAGGGCATTTTCCAAAAAATCCCAATAGAGCTAGTCATAAGTTTTTTCTTCATCAATATTAAGGTCATAGACACCCTCTTCAAATAAAATATATTCCTAACACATAGTTACATGTACGTTCATTTATTTCATCGATGTTTGAAACAATGATCTTCCCTCACAATGTGAAGGTCATCACAATAGACCAACTAGCACACTATGAACCAAACCCAGCCACGAACTTGGATGACATCCTTTCATTTATTAGGTAACATAAGGAGATATCATCCTTCATTGAAATGGCTCATCGGATTTTACAGATTATTTACTCCTTCACACTTATCAAGGGGAACCACCTTTTATTTCACCCTGAAATTCTACCCAAGTGTGCACCATCAATTTTTTTTGGTGGAACCATATTCTCCCTTGTTTATTCTTGAGACTTCGTTTATGAATGACCAACCACCTCCCATGCAGACCATTTCTAACCCCCTCGGCAAGATCCCATTTTTCTACCGACCGCGAGGAGTTACAGTGTATCAAGTAATTTCCACGCTCACTCTTGAACCTTGTGATAGGGATACCTGTGTGGTACCTTGAACCTCCATCTATGGTAGTAGTATCGACACCCTCACCTCACATAGTTGTAGAACCAGTACAAATTCTTATCAACCCAACATTCAAAGAACCTCGTCACATCAATGGGATAAATACTAAAACCAATGATAGAAAGATGAAGAATGTAGGGGGGAATACTCAATCCATAGATCAAATACTTTCTGTTTGCACACTCTTTCATTCTAAGGTCATCCTACAAACCTATGGACTACACTTCATTAACTAAGGAACCTTATCGAACCATGAAGGGAAGCACCACTTCTACACACCCCTTCCATTGTCGATACTTTTTCAACACCTTGAATGGAATAAAACACAACCCACAACCAGACATTGTGTGAAAATCACCCTTGTTCCATATGTTCAACATATGGAAACTACACTCATCATTTTCCTCATCTATAAAAGTTTAACATGTTTGATGGAGTTCATCAAATGATGCATCTATCACCCCCACCCAAACTACATCAGAACCTACATTGGTCATTGAACAAGGTTCTTCTACTATTTACCATATGTCCACCTTAGTAAACCCACAAAGTGGTTTTTGATGCACATTTTTGTTGTTGATTTGACCACTTCACTTACATTTTCCCATTTATTAGTGAGTATCAAACTTGTCACATGGATGGTATTATCGAGCTTTGGGAATATCTCCTTCCAGTGAGAACCCCTATCATTGCAGCCACCCCTCAAGGATCAACTAACTCCTCTCCACAAGAGTAATAACTATCATATTCCCCTATTTCTTTTCTAGTACACTAGTCATAGGAGCCCCAACCATTTCTCTAGAAAGTCTCTGGGAAGAAATTATTTCCCCTCCTTTAGAGTATGACACACATAATTGTGTTCACATTTTCTATATTTCCATAGTTATTTGTACCATACTTCCGGTCCAATCTTATTTTATGGTTTGTATCTTCTTTTATTATTTGTATTGATACTTATTGCACATTTGCAAATAAAGCTACAATTTCCCAATGGCAAGATTCTCACTTCTCCACATTATCAACATCCATAGTACATCAACAATTAGAAACCTATCACACACAGGTGCTATTTATGTTTCCAAAATTTCAACCCATCTAGTTTATGCCTTTCTAAAGTCACTCACTTGACAAGTATTATAGTAGGCTATCTCTATTTGTTAATTTCGTATGCCCAATCATATTTCTTTTTATCAATACGCTCACTTGAGGGATTCGATTTCATGTGTGTAAGTACATTCCATGAGGCTCATTATGTATCTTGAATATATATGGTACGTTAATTCACCATGCCCATTTTAGCTATATACTTTTTCAAATTGGCATGTTACATACTCCCTTTAAGTTAATTCCATGATTTAGTATTATCTTCCCTTATATATACCTCTAGGATCTTTTCTTTCTACTACACAACAATTTTCCACACCTATGGGTTACCTTGGTTTTAGGTCCCTTTTCCATTATCAATATTGATGTTGTTACAACATGTAGGACACATGTCTTGATATTATACATCTCAAAGAATGAACTTAATACTTTCTTCTCAACATCAAGTTGATCTATCTCCTTATAATCCTAATGGTTTACATTTTCATTTTTATTGTTTGCTATGTGGACTGTGTTTTCTCATTTTTATTGATCTCTCATATCCCCATAATGGTTTACATTTTCATTTTTATTGTTTATTATATCGGATGTTTTCTCTCATTTTTATTGACCTCTAGTCTCCCCCAATGTCAATAGATCATTTTCATTCCAACTCATCAACCTCCCTCTACCCATTTGTTCTTACAAGTAATGCTTCCAAAGGCCGATCCATTTGATTATGTCATTGGGGCACCCATCTATGTGTTTCAAAATTCAACTCAGTTGTTTTTACATTCTTTGATTCATTGATAATTGTACAAAACACATTTATTTATGGGAAAAAATTATACTGATTCCATCTCACCTGATGGCTGGCATCGTTTCACTCTGCAATAGTTCTAGTTCTAGTCTTGGTCAAGGCATCCATACTGAGTCACCCATGCATACATAAGCCTTATTGTTTGCAACACCTCATGTATCCTAATATCGCTCATTGTGATCCCTACAGATTCTACCCTAAACTACAAATTATCAATACCAATTTTCCGAATACTTACTATACTTGATTGTTCCTTTAAGTTCATATTATTACAAGTCCAATTGTTTTTAAGCACTCTCACTGTGAGCCGTCAATTATGATCTGCCCAAGGAAAGTGTTGATTCTCAACCTCACTCACACTTTTTGACCTTTCCCATCATTTTCAATACCGAACCCGAGTCTCTCGTCCATCTTCACTTGATTTCAAGAGACAATCCATCCTTTAAAGGTTTCGTATTCATTTCTCACTACATATTTGCATTAAATAATTATCAATACCAATTTTCCGAATACTTAATATACTTGATTGTTCCTTTAACTTCATATTATTACAAGTCCAATTGTTTTTAACCACTCCCACTGTAAGCCGTCAATCATGCTCTGCCCAAGGAAAGTGTTGATTCTCAACCTCACTCACACTTTTTGACCTTTCCCGTCATTATCAATACCGAACCCGAGTCTCTCGTCCATCTTCACTTGATTTCAAGAGACAATGTATCCTTTAAAGGTTTCGTATTCATTTCTATTGACATAAACTCACACTTTTTGAGAAACGTTGTGCACCTCATTTCTAATTATCGATAAGAATGATGAATCCCGGATGGAATCGGGAGATTCATAATTCCTCTATGCTTTCATTGGTCCCCTTGATGTTCAACATTAGTACATATCAGTACATATCCACATCAAGATGGTTCTTACCTTGTGACAATTGCAGTTTCTAGTTCCATCCACAAACCTCTAGGTTTGACGAGCCACCAATGCCATTAAGTATGACCACTTGTCAAAGTATTCGTATGAGGTTCCAAGAAATATTGTCCTCAAAATAGTGTTTTACTTCTATCGATGCCACTTAGAGTGATGCACATTTATATATCAGCAATTCTAAATTGGCAACATCATTAATGGTTTTTTTGAAAACTTCTCATGGTGGGAAAAGATCCTTTTGCAGATTGTTTTCTAGTGTAAACATGTGTTGAAGATTGTTTTCTAGTGTAAACATGTTTTGATAATTTCACGAGCATGGGACATGCCCACTTCATTTGTGTATAAAAAAGATATTCAGATATGTTTAATTTTATTAAGTGAGTTCCCTTCACTCTTTAAAGGGAATTTGTCATTCCCACAATGTCTCTCTTTATTTCTCTAGTGTGGTAGTATACCAGCATTCAATATGAAAAATGATGATGTATTTGATCTATATCATTCTTTTTAACCTCTAGTGTGATAGTATACCAACATTTAATATGGAGAATGATGATGCATTTTATCTATATCACTTTCTCTAGTGCGGTAGTATACCAACATTCAATATGGAAAATGATGATGTATTTTATCTATATCACTACTCTTAGCCTCTAGTGTGGTAGTATACCAATATTCAATATGAAAAATGATGATGTATTTTATCTATATCACTACTCCTAACCTCATACATGAGGGTAAAACTATTATCACCTAAAAATTAATGACAAACCTATACAAGTTCACCAAGAGCCCATGCACATAGCTTAACAAAGTGATACGACATGACAATTATACACCACCTTAACAAAACAACCAAAACTATGGAAAATGGGTGTTTGCTCATTTGTGTGAATTTCTAGTTGGTATTTTGCACATTCTTTGGGATAATCCTTCCATATCTACACAAGTATGTAAAAATGGAAAACTTAACCGTCTTCAATGTAATAAATTAATGAAATCCAACCAAATGTAMTCTAAGGGTAGTATACATGACATCCTCAAGCTCCATCACCATTAAAGGGTAGTCCTTTAGTGGTTCTATGTTCTTTAAACTATACAGAAGTACAATTCAAATCTAGACCATTCACTCATGAATCTAGTTCTAATTGAGCTTGAAGCTTGCCCATAAAYTGGAGACCATCAAACAACATTACAAGAAGAGTAAATTTCAAAGTTATTATTCCAAGATATCTCTTCATATYCCTCATCTTCAACTCTATCTTGTTTATCCATAACCACATTCTTGTAGTTGGATTCTTCGAGTGAATAACCAAACAYGTTTCTTCACTTCAATTGATAGAGAGAGTTCTATTAGAGAGACAAAGAACCCTCCCAATGAGAGTGGGATATTCCATAAGCTCAAATCATTCTCTAAAGTGAAACTTATAATTTCTTTCCATTGATATAAGAATATTATTGCTTTACTTTTATTTCTTGATGCAACTTTGATGTTTTTTTTTTGTTTTTTTTTTAATTATTTTTTTCAATAGTGCTCATGTCATTGGAATAATATCCTAACAATTAACTATTATATAACTTCTAGTCTGGCTATATAAATAGACTTTTTTCTCATCTATGTGACAAAAAATCTCACACAAAAGTCTTATTCTTTCTCAAGTATACATTGTATTGGTTTGACATCTCATATGTCAAAAATCCTCCCTTATTAATTCGAGAGCCTTGTAACTCATTGTTCCTACAACATAAAGGGAACCTAGATTTAACTTGTGTATGAGAGTGCAAGTTGTATTATTCTTGTCCAAATCCAACAATAGTCACAAATACTTCTTTTGTTTAATGAGAAACAAAGTGGTGGACGAGTGACAAAACAATTTAAAGTTAAACCCATGTAATGGGAGGTATATTTGAAGGAGTCAATTGGTAATAAATTGAATTAATTAAGAAACATTCATATTTTGTTAATACTTTTTAGGAGCAAGTTCATATCCAATCCCATTTTCATGTTAGACCATCAAATAGAGATCTTGAGTTCATGCCATACAATGTTGTTATACTCAAAGCACAAAACACTAAGTAGTAAAAAATATTACTTACAAAGAAAACCAAACACCAAAATTAAACCTTGAAAGTAATTAAAAACAATTTTAATTAAAAATAAAAATAAAAGACAAAAAATAAACCTTGAAAACCTAGAAGTAATTTTGAGTTGGGATTGCACGGAAAAAAATATGTAGAGATTCATGTACATGATGTGAGTGGACTATTCTCCTCTTGATTATGATTCATATGGTATTAGAGTGGTTGATTGTGATGACATGTCAGAACTTTACAGATCAATAATGGTTGAAGTACTTTAGATGATATATTGTTATTGAACACACAAGTTTTCCTCCAAAGTGTTGTAGAGATAGAGTGCTTCTAAGATGTGCAAGAATTAGAGAGTTGTTTGCATGCAAGAAACAATTGATCCTAACAAAACAAGGTAGAATTATCTTTCTTTTGTGGGGTTGTTTAGTGTGGTCATAGTTGTTGAGATCTCACTAAAACAAATCAGCATGTATTCATTGATTTTGAATATGGATATCTCGAATTATGAGAGAGGTAAGAATGGATTTTGGTTGAAGATTTTGTATTTCGAGATCACTCACAGCTCAAAGCAATTGACCATAGTTTTTCATTGTGGGAACAAGCGATCTAGGAACCATGACTAGATCCATAGCCAGAATAAGATCCTATATAAATATCTAGAGTCACATTTGCATCCAAAAACCAAATTGAAAGCCATGTTCTAGAGAAGGCACATTGATTCGAACTCGTCGTCCAATAACTTGGAGGCCAAAAATTTTCTTAATGGGGAGGTGTGATGTGAAATCCTAACATAAATGAATGGTAGTAAAAATTAATATAGAAAATAAATTTGACAATCATTTATCATATAAGAAAAATAAAATCGAACATGATAAGTAAAATGCAAGAAAAAAGAGAGAGAAAAAAAGTGAAAAGGAAAATATAAAAAGGTAAGGCTTGTTTTCCTATAAATTATTGAAATTCCACACTCAAAAGGCTTTTTGTTGGCTAAGACGTGAGGATGCAGTTGATAAGTTGTGTAAATTGTTGAATGACCCATGAGGATACAACTTGCATTGAATGACTCATGAGGATACAACTTGCATTGTAACAGTATATTGTCAAAATGAAAATTGAGTAACCATTCAAAGTTGGTTGTCCACGAACTGTATATCAGTTGGCAATAGAGTGCATTGTTAAGAAACTCCTTATGACATCATTGCTTCGAGCCTTGCAAATCTATGTATACCATCTTGGGATAGTAGGGGTTCTCATGAAGGTGATAGTGGTAGTAGTCATAATCGATAGTGATCGTGAATATCCAACCCAATTGTCTAGTCCACCACATACAAAAGAAAAATAMCATTAGAAGTTTTTTTTCCCATTTGAATTTCCATGGTAAAATCTCCATCTTTATGATATGTTTTCTTTTACTATTATGTATAATCTATATTAACTTTGTAAGTGAAATTAATGGTTAAAATCCATTATGAGTTACATATTTTTGTAGATTCCTTCATATTTTCATTCGCCATGAATAAATGTAATCTTTATGCTGAAAGAATGTAGTATTGATATTATTGAGAAAAATCCCTGCACATACATAGTACATTCTTATTCCCAAGTGCCAGTAGAAATCATACATAGCACAAGCATATTCACTCAGACGTGCATAGGGATTGGAGGATAATTAGAGGTTGTTCATAGTTATTATAGTCTATATGCGACTCAGAAAGGCTGACTATTGCGTTCAGGGATGTGTTGGGTTGTGTGTTGAGTGTGTTCAAGTTTGGGCTATTTGTTGAGTGTGTTCAAGTTTTCGCCAATTTGTCAGTCAGTTGATTTAGRGATGTGTTGGGTTGTGTGTTGAGTGTGTTTAAGTTTGGGTTGTGTGTTGAGTGTGTTCAAGTTTTCATCGATTTGTCGTCAGTTGATTCTRTTTGTCAGTGAGTTAGAAGATTTGAGATTTGTTATTCTGTTATGTTAGTATGCAATTTTTGTTCATTAGTTTACTTAATCAATTTAGTGAGTCGGCAATCAAGATCAATGAAGTCGATCTTATCTTCTGGAGTCGAGTTAAGTAGATGAAGAGTCGATCAAATTAATTGTAGTTTTTAATGTTGAGTTAGTTTTACTTCTGTAACAAATTTTAGTTTCATATTTATATGTTTCAGTATGTAGGAAGTCGATATGCAGATAGGAAGTCTATATACAGATACATAGTAGAGAGGTAGAAAGAACTGAGTCCTGAAGAAGGAAAACAACAATAGTTGAGGATTTGAAGAACACTAAGAGCACAAGCTCTATGATTCTGAAGTCAACAAAAGTTGTTGGAGTGGAAGCTCATCATAGTTTATATTTTCAATATCAAATATTTTGTGCATTGACAATTTCATGTTATATTTATGAGTTTATGTGCTAAGAATACCACTTTCTTATTTCTATATGCATAAATATTTTCATTAAGTGTTCTATCACAGCTTACAGTAATTTTATTAAGTTGACAATTTCATGTTGTATTTATTAGTTTATATGCTAAGCATAGAACTTTCTTATTTTTACATGCATAAATCTTTTCATTAAGTATTCTATCACAACTCACAGAAATTTCAGTAGGTTTCCCTTTGCACGGTACATCTTGAGGGTTTAGTGATGAAGATTTTTTATTTTTGTGGTGCACAATATTTTGTCACTGCCCTAGGCACAGTTTCCCTGAGCGCTGACGATCAAGTGGTCCAGTTTGTCTATTAAACATTTAGGGAGACCATCAGTTTTTAAATTTCTCTCTCCTCCAATTAGATGGACATATCTTATGGGTATGACTTTTATGAAGCCGTCACATGCGCGTTTTAATTAGATGTGTTTAAAATTGAATCGGAACTTGAATATTAGCATAGAAGCACTTGAAGTG
>JASDQU010502262.1:13527-25009 GCA_032191745.1 Picea mariana | reverse complement strand
AACAAAACAACCAAAACTATGGAAAATGGGTGTTTGCTCATTTGTGTGAATTTCTAGTTGGTATTTTGCACATTCTTTGGGATAATCCTTCCATATCTACACAAGTATGTAAAAATGGAAAACTTAACCGTCTTCAATGTAATAAATTAATGAAATCCAACCAAATGTACTCTAAAGGTAGTATACATGACATCCTTGAGCTCCATCACCATTAAATGGTAGTCCTTTAGTGGTTCGATGTCCTTTAAACTATATGGAACTACAATTCAAATGTAGACCATTCACACATCAATCTAGTTCTAATTGAGCTTGAAGCTTGCCCATAAACTCGAGACCATTCAACAACATTACAAGAGGAGTAAATTTCAAAGTTATTATTCCAAGATATCTCTTCATATCCTTCATCTTCAACTCTATCTTGTTTATCCATAACCACATTCTTGTAGTTGGATTCTTCGATTGAATAACCAAACATGTTTCTTCACATCAATTGATAGAGAGAGTCCTATTACAGAGACAAAGAACCATCCCAATGAGAGTGGGATATTCCATAAGCTCAAATCATTCTATAGTGAAACTTATAATTTCTTTCCATTGGTATAAGAATATTATTGCTTTACTTTTATTTCTTGGTGCAACTTTGGTGGTTTTTCTTTATTTTTTTTCCTTTTAATTATTTTCTGCAATAGTGTTCATGTCATTGGAATAATATCCTAACAATTAAGTATTATATAACTTCCAATCTGGCTATATAAATAGACTTTTTCTCACCCGTGTGACAAAAAATCTCACACAAAAGTCTTATTCTTTCTCAAATATACATTGTATTGGTTTGACATCTCATATGTAAAAAATCTTCCTTTATTAATTCGAGAGCCTTGTATCTCATTGTTCCTACAACATAAAGGGAAATTAGATTTAACTTGTGTATGAGAGTGCATGTTGTATTATTCTTGTCCAAATCCAACAATAGTCACAACTACTTCTTTTGTTTAATGAGAAACAATGTGGCCAAAGAGTGTGAAAACAATTTAAAGTTAAACCCATGTGATGGGAAGTATATTTCAAGGATTCAATTGGTAATCAATTGAATTAATTAAGAAACATTCGTATTTGGTTAATACTTTTTAGGAGCAAGTTCCTATCCAATCCCATTTTCATGTTAGACCATCAAATACAATTCTTGATGGAATTTTGATTAAGGTTGTGTGATGGGAAGTATATTTCAAGGATTCAATTGGTAATCAATTGAATTAATTAAGAAACATTCGTATTTGGTTAATACTTTTTAGGAGCAAGTTCCTATCCAATCCCATTTTCATGTTAGACCATCAAATACAATTCTTGATGGAATTTTGATTAAGGTTGGGTTGATTTCATGCAATACAATGTTGTTATACTCAAAGAACTAAGCAGTGAAAAAAAATTATTTACAAAGAAAACCAAACACCAAAATTAAACCTTGAAAGTAATTAAAAAGAATTTTATTAAAAAAAAAAGACCAAAAATAAACCTTGAAAGTAATTTAATAGAGTTTGGTAATATCCATTAAGCACTAAAAGGTAAAATAATTCTCTTTTACAAAGACAACCAAACACCAAAAATAAACCTAGAAGTAATTTTGAGTTGGGATTGCACGGAAAAAAATATGTAGAGATTCGATGTAGCTGATGTGAGTGGACTATTCTCCTCTTGATTATGATTCATATGGTATTAGAGTGGTTGATTGTGATGACATGTCAGAACTTTACAGAACAAGAATGGTTGAAGTAGATAGAACCTTAGATGATATATTGTGATTGAACACAAAGGTTTTCCTCCAAAGTGTTATAGAGATAGAGTGTTTGTAAGATGTCCAAGAACTAGAGAGTTGTTTGCATGCAAGAAACAATTGATTTTAACAAAAAAAAAAAAGGTAGAATTCTCTTTCTTTTGTGGGGTTGTTGAGTGTTGTGATAGTTGTTGAGATCTCACTAAAACAAATCAGCATGGATTCATTGATTTTGAATATGAACATCTCGAATTCTGAGAAAGGCAAGAATGGATTTTGGTTGAAGATTTTGTATTTCGAGATCGCTCACAGCTCAAAGCAATTGACTATACTTTTTCAATGTGGGAACAAGCGATCTAAGAACCATGACTAGATCCATGGCCAGAATAAGATCCTATACCAAGATCTAGAGTCACATTTGCATCCAAAACCTAAATTGAAAGCCATGTTGTAGAGAAGGCACATTGATTCGAACTCGTCATCCAATAACTTGGAGACCAAAATTTTTCTTAATGGGGAGGTGTGATGTGAAATCCTAACATAAATGAATGGTAGTAAAACTTAATATACAAAATAAATTTGACAATCATTTATCATATAAGAAAAATAAAATCCAACATGATAAGTAAAATCCATAACAGCGTACAGAGGCACATGGATCCGACTGCAACGGGTGAAGAGAAAGGCGACAAGTGAAAAGCTATACTCTGAAATGTTTGTTCCCACTTTGACATTGTTTTATTGAGGAAAGGAATCCTATTTGACCGCTTAGAGCTGCGCCTTTTCTTTTGTATCGCGCATTGAATAAGCTTATCGTTCAAATGTTTGTTCCCACTTTGACATTGTTTTATTGATGAAAAGAATCCAAATTTAATCGCTCAGTGCTGCGCCTTTTCTTTTCTATTGCGCATTGAATAAGCCGATCTTTAAGAGAGTGATGTCTCCAAAAGTGCGAATATCGCATGTGAACGTTTGTGCATGATGCCATTTTTTATGAAAGAAATGTCTACCAAAATGTGACGACCGCACGTGAGCGTTTGTGCTTGATGCCTTAAATAAGAACGATTATTAAGAATCATTATTAACGTGACAAATTTATTCAAAAGAGAATTAACTATATATCGCTTATAGGATTACTATTAACATAACATATTTGACGAAAATAAAAATACATGTCGGACAAACTTGTCATGTTCAAACCGGGAAAACAGTTACCCTTCTAGTTTAATAAGAAAGATTTACATTACAATTGCGGTTCCAAATCTAGTTTAACATCATTTGACAATAACGACGTAGCGATGTTAAGATGAAAGAGTAGATTTTGAGCAAGTTTAGATGTGATCTATATAGTTTACCATGTCTTTTTTAAGGTGGTTGTTATTGCTTCGGTGGTTATCCTAGGCCAACCAATCTAACATTTGTTAGTTATAACATCAACAACGTATGACTGTAGCCAATTGCTCTAGACAGATGTACCAGTCGTTAGGATTTGCTTGAGCACTCTTCGTTTTTCTATTCTAGATCTGTCTCTTTTGTATTCTATGTTTCGTTTATAGTTTTGTGATGGTATGAGAGCGCCAGAGGTAAGACTCTTCACGGAGCGTGGAGAGCAGTCCGCTAAAGGAGCACTGGAGACATCAGTCTCCTAAAGGAGTGTTGGAGACATGCTAAAGAAGTGTTGGAGTAGTCCAGTCAAGGAGCGTTGGAGACATCAACTAAAGAAGCGCTGGACACATGCTAAAGGAGGGTTGGAGTAGTATGATCAAGGAGTGTACTGAGGAACCTTCTATCCCGATTTGAGATGATAGACTATGGGATCCCAAAGTTTACCCACACTCATTCAAAGAATAGTTTAGTAGTGGCTTATGTTGTGATATTTTTCTTGCAGACTGCCATAATGGCCATCTTTGAGAATTTGTCGACGACCACTAAAACATAGTTGTTTCCATGCTTAGTAGAAGGAAGGCCTGACCTATAATCCATGGAGATGGATTCCCAGGGTTGACTAGGGGTAGGCAAAAAAGTATAGAGGCCTTGCTGCTTGATGGTCGGTTTGGCAATGGCGTAGGCAGTGCAAGATCTGATGTATTTCCCGACATCATGTTGAAGGTTTGGCCAATAGAAATACTTCTGCAGTACCGCCACTATTTTCTCGACCCTGAAATGCCCAACGAACCGACTATAGTGTGTTTCCCAAATCATCTTGGCACACTCGCTTGAAGGAACACAAAGGTGTCTCAGGTGACATAGTAGTGCATCCTAGTGGTGAAAATTTGGAACTCGGTTACCCTCCAAGAGCATCTGGTATGTGTGGCCCAAATCTGGATTGCTCTTGTAGAGAAGTCGTCAGTCAGATTTCTCGTTCCCACAAGAGTTGAGCAGGATGGTTATCGCCACGATCGGTGGTCGGTTGAGGCAATCTGCAACATTATTGGTGTTTCTCTTCTTGTACTTGATGTTCAAATGAAATTGTTGAAGATATATGGACCACTTATGGAGATTGTTCTACAACTTCCCTTGTGTCTGGATGAACTGCAGGGGTTGGTGGTCTGTGTGGATGATCGTTTTTTTCCCCAAAATGTAATGCTTCCATTGTTGGTAAGCTTGCAAAATGAAATACATTTATTTGTCATAAGTGGGATACTTTCAGACAATGTTGCACTGTGATATGCCACTGGATGCCCCTGTTGAGTAAGAACAACCCCAATAGCATAGTCATAGGCATCTATCTTGATCTCAAATGGTTGTTGCAAGTATGGTAATGTGAGTATTGGGACACAACAGAGGCAGTGTTTAAATTCTGCGAATGCCTTTTGTGGAGATTCTAACCAAAATAATTTTCTTTTGCTCCTCCCTCGATGACTTCACTCAAAGGCCAAGTGATATGAGAGAATCCCAACATGAAGCTGTTGTAGAAATTAGAAAGACCGGTAAAGCTGTGAAGCTTTGTTAGAGTGGTCAGGTCTAGCCAATTCTGGATGAATTGGATCTTGGTTCGATCCACATGCACCCCAAGATCATAAATAATGTATTCAGATACTGAACCTCGGTCATGCCAAAAGTGCACTTCTCGAAATTGGCACACAACTTGTTTTTCCACACTGTTTGGATGACCTGTTAGATGTGGTGGAGGTGCTCTTCCCAAGTTTGGTTGAAGATCATGATGCCATCCAGGTACACTACTACAAATGAGTTGGTGAATGGATGCAAGTTGTTGTCCATCAACCTCATGAAGGTTGCAGAATCATTCTTCAACCCAAAAGGCATGACTAGTCATTCAAAAAGGCCCTCCTTGGCTTTGAAGATAATCTTCCACATATTAGACGATTCAATTGGTATGTGGTGATACCCAGACTTCAAGGTGATATTGATGAAATATTTCTCCCCTTTGATTTGGTGATCAATCCTTAGGATCAGGTACCTATTCTGGACAATGATCTTGTTCAATGCCCTATAGTCAATACAGAGTCTCCAAGTCCCATCCTTATTTTGCACTAACACGATCGAGCTCCCACACAACGATAAACTTGGCCAGATGTGACCTTTTTACATCAACTCCTAAATCTTCCTCCTTATTTCATCGTTCTCCAGAACAGAGCTCTGATAGATCGATCCATTGGGTAATGACGCACCTCGGGTCATATCCATGGGGTGCTTGACCTAACAATGCAGAGGTACCCCTACGAGTGAGGTGAATATGCCTCGGTACTCCTCCACGACCTTCTCCATTTTTTGTTGTCATGTGGAGGAGACGTTTCTGGAGTTCGTAGCCACAATCTTCTTCTTTCCTTGAGGGCACATCATCACGAAAACAAATTTCCTAGTTTTGGAAATGAGCTTACTACATTGTTTTGCAGTAACCAAAGAGATAGTGACAGGTGGTGACACCTCTAGTATCTTGTACAAATTATTTCCCAAGGTAACAATAAAGGCATGAGGCCTGGACTCATACACAACATGTCACTTCCACAATTATAGTTGGCCTAATAATACATCACAAACATCAAGAGGAGAAATGCCACAAAATACCTCATCAGTGAAGGGCTTGATGTTGTAGGGAAGGAGGCACTGTTGGATGATGCAGAGATCCCGTCCTTGGTGAAGACACCTGATGGTGTACATTTTTGGGTGTGTTGTGGTCGGCAAGACCAACCGCTTCATGACCTCTGCTGAAATTAGGTTATTTTAGCTCCCACTGTCGGCATTGAAATATAGCGAGGAACCCTTTACCCACATCTAGGAGTGGAAGAGACGCTCCTCCTCCTCTGGATCTTCTGGTTCTTCCTTTTGGATATTTCTGGTGGAAACGGTGGAGTTGGGCTCCACATCAATAATATTATTCCCTCTGTGATTCCCCTTCTTGGGTTCAGATTCAATGTCGGAGCATGCATCTCATTCAGAATCTCTCATCTCGGCCACCAATGACTATTTGGCCCAACACTCACTTGTGTTGTGAGTGGATCTCTTATGGAACTCACACCACTTTCCCGTGTCCTTCTTCGGGGTCATGGTGTTGTTATTTTCTTGTGGCTTTGGCAGGTTGTCTTGAGCCGCCATGTCTTGTCTTTGTCCTTTGTTCTGCGGTTTGGGGGCAACTTTCTCTTGCTTTTGATTCAGAGATCCAAAGTCTCGGTTCTTTTGTTTGAGTTTCTTCTCAATCTTGGCAGCATACCAGTATGTTGTACCAAGTGAGGAGATGTCGAGTAACTCCATTTCCTCCTGAATGTATTTGTATAGACAATTGTGGTACTTCAACACCAAATATTTCTTCGAATATTTGATACCCAACTTTGTGCACAAGCTATGGAATAGATTCGTCAGCTCATGCACATCTTGATCCATTTGATGTCGCAGTGTAGTCCATTGTATTTACTTGTACTCATAGCTCCCCACAAGATAATATTGTTCCTTGATGGCGTCTTGAAAATAATTCCAGGTGGGTACAACTAAGAACAAAGAGGTTTCCTCCTCACCCTGTTTCTCATAGTAGGTTTCCCACTAGTCCTTGACATGTGGGACGACTTTGAGAAGTGAAAAAATAATATTCTCCTGGTCGAAAAAGTCATGAACTGAGAAATATCCTTCTAATAGATTCAACCATCTATCTACGATGGATGCATCTATTTGGCCATAAAATATGGGAATGTCAAAGTTTACTTGTACCTTAAAAGGGTTTGCACCTCCATAGTGGCTACTGGATGCAGATGCACTGGTAGTGGGAAAACGTTGAAGGATATGGGCGAAGTTATCCATCATTGCGTTCCTTTGTTTTTCAAGGTCCTCCTCGAGCAATATTTTGATAGGATATCTTGTTCCCTCGTCTTTCTTTTCATCCCCCATGGGTGGCCATCGGGCTTTGTGAGGCTTATCTTGCAAAGACTCAACCAGATCAAGCCCTAACTCCTTATACCCCAACCTCGTTGGGGATATGCAAAGAAGGATCGAGAAAGTGAAGAATGGTATGTTACCACTGATCCGAATTTATGCAGGAATGCAAGAGAATACACAAATAACCATCAATACAAAAATGTAGTGGAAAAAACGCTTCATTTCATTAATATCAAAGAACAAAAATTTTCTTACACACAATAGAAATAAACTAGCTAGGGCATTCGTAGCTTATCTCTTAGAGGAGATGTGGCAACCACATGCCTCTGAACTCTTTGTTACAATGAGGCTTGAAGTCCTATATATTATTGAGAAACAATGGAAACCCTAAACATCCAAAAACCTAACCCTAGGAGATGAAACGCGAGAATATGGGCCTCGCCGAGGTAAATTGGTACATCAATNTGGGGTCGTAGCTTTGGCATAATATCTTTGTTTGACGCATATGATACATCGTTAGAAAGATCTATCCAAGGACTACAATTGCCAACTATGAAAATCATGGTTTGTAACGAACTAAAATTTGTCGAAGGTTTGATGCCCAAAAAAAGTCGTTTAGGGCCTCAAAACAACTCTGGAAGTTGAGGACTCGAAAAAATGCCAAAAATAGTAAATTGTGCTACAATTTGGGAAACTAAAAAACTGAAGAAACAATGGTGGGGGTCCAAGTGGAATAGGCGGGTGACCACCAATGTGCAACTGGATAAGGAATGAAAGTAGCATGGGAGATTAGGACAACTGACCCATCGAGCAACCTGAGGTGTTGCAGTCGGACAGACCGCACAAGACAAACCAGCCAATCAAGCAACTTGAAGAAGCCATAGAGGAGATACAGAGGTTGATGTTGAGGTCAGAAGAAGAAGTGGTCAGCAAGGAGAAGCTGGGTAGAAAGGAACCTGCACCAGCAGTAGGGAGGATGCAGATGCAACAACAAGAGTAAAGAGGAAAAGAAGGACAACTCCAAGAGAAAGTTTGGGATCCATGAGGTTTTCAACAGAATTGGGAAGATCATGAGCAAGAGTTCATGTTTTTTTGTATTTGTGGATTATAATGTAGGAGCATCACTCTACCTCAGCATGTGCTAGCTGATTACCACGAGTGGTGCGCATTTAAAGAAGGAAGAGGCGTCGTCCTCTCATTTTTCCTTCAAAAATCTAAAGCGTGATCAAGAAAATTAATGCTGACAAGTTGGAGGAGACAAAATTGTTCATTCACACAAGATGGATATAAGGTCCCCATTAAGTGGTTGATGGTAGGAGGGATCTGCATATGATTAAGACAATATTTGCATCATTGTAATCCAACCATTAAATAAGCATTTTGAAAGGTGATTAGACACATCTAGCTTAGTTTGGACGGAAGCTCGTCAAGCCCCTCTTGTATAAAACTCTTATAGTGTTTCAAGTAGAAGATAAATAGTTGAGGGAGAGTCGAGACTCAATTGTAGTCTAGACTCATATGTTGTAATGGAAATTCCACCATTAATAGAAAGTAACATTTTTTTTTTTTTTATCAATTTCTGTGTAATGGGTGTTTTGTTATGAATGTCATTTGTATGCATTTGAGGTGTAGATGTATGTTCAAAATCATCTACAGGGATAGAGATATAATATTCTATATGTGAGTCTGTTGGATTAAGTCTGGTTCTCAAGGCTAAGTGCAAGGAATGCACAACAGAGAGTTGAGACTATGTTATCCGATGCAAGGAGTGTGTATCTGAACTTTGTCGAGTCAGAAGAGAAGCTGTCAGAAGGGAACATCAGAATAATTCAGAGACTCGGGAGGAAATTTCAATGTGGTTGGGTACCTTGGACAAAAATAATGTGTAGGAGGAAACACAATGCAGAGTTACTGAATACTCTGTAGCACTCTGCTAAGAGGGCATAGAGAAAGTATGAGAGCATACTTGAGAAACACATTCGAAAGTGTTGGAATCCTTAAGCAAATCCCATGATTGATGAACACTCTGAAGAAGGGAGGATTTGCACGAGTTCATCATCAAAGGAAAGGATATTCCTTAAGACTTCTAGGTGGGTTAAGGGAGAAGCGGTCAAAAGGCTTAGTTGAGCGCAAGGAGTATGTCAAAGATACTGTAAGTTTATCTTACAAGCTCAGGAGGAAGGGCATTAAGTTTCCATAAGGGCATGGCAAAGTCCGTTGAAGAACGTAGAGGAACTGGGAACCCTGAAGGTTTTCAAGCTAAGGAAAGTCGCAGAAGAATTTGCGCAGAACTCTACAAGGAGTGAAGAAAAGGATCGAGAATAGTCTAAGTCTCAAGAAGAAACTGCGCTAAGTGTGTAAGAAGGTTGAGGACTTGTTGATGTCCTGAAAACCATAAAACCATCCATCGTGTGGGAGGAGGGAGGTGGTAGAATATTGGGAGATCTGGGAGTTGGAGCTTCACAAGGTTTTCCAATAGAAAACAAATATCTTCATGAAGTCACGAAGAGCGGTTCGAATCAAGACCGTTGGATCTAGAGGGGATGCGTGGAAGAAATCCATCAATCCATAGGAATAGTTCTCCAGGAGATATTAAAGAAGGATATCGAGAAACTCCCGAAGACCAGATTTCGAACGGATCGCAGTTGTTGATCGGAAGGAGGGACGACGACCATTAATCCTCGCATGTTTGAGTTCACCTATTTAGAATTCAGGAATGCAAGAATTTTTCTATGTGGAAAGAGTTGAAGCCTGAAGCCCGAAGCATTTTTCGTAATTGATCCTAGGACATAGCCCAAGGTTGCGTGATAGAAAGGGCCTGGCTCAGAGAGCAAGTGTCATCGCAAACTTTCTTCAAAGGGCCAAGAAGAGATCTGTGGGATTGAGAGGACCTGCACTTTGGAGGAAAAAAGGACTAGTGGTAGAGTTTGTCGGGTTCCAGCAGGGAGTCTAAGAGTCAATTGGACTCAAGTGTTCGAATGATCATAGATCGGGAGGTCGCATAGCCCTGCAGGGGGTGGGGGATGCACCAATTCTCCTCCCTCCAGACACCAAATGTCACTTTGTCTAATGGTTACGAGGTTTTATGTTTTAGCTCTTATATGTCTAAGTTTAAGGAAGGCTACGTTAGGTCTCAGTTCCCTCGAGTGCAATTATAGAAAATCGTTTTCTATATATTATTTTTGGATTTTTACTAAGTAGGAAAATATGGAATAAAATGCATGATAAATCCATTGGGACAGATTTAGTTTCCCAGGGTGGCAGCTCTATCTCTGGTGAACAAGATAACTATTTATAACAAACTTTCATAGCAGGAAATACAAACCTTCTTACTTATAAAAAAACAAAATTGTTTGCATACATTTTAATATAAAATCAATGAAATGAAACACATAGCATACGTTTTCAATAAAAAATTCAACTAATGCTTACATAATTTTTTAATAGATGATTCATAAAGTTAGTAATACAGTAAAAACTTGTGAAACCATTTTATCAAAAGGGTACATATCAAAGTTTTTTCTTATTCTTTATATTTAATATTTTAAATTCAATTAAATAAATTCAATATATTATCATAGTTGAATAATATAAATTAATAAAATCTTTGGAAACATTAAAATATAATAATTGTGATTTTACTAAACAATTATATTATAACTTTGTCTTGTAATATTCGAATAATAAAAATAAAACTAGTAACATTATTATTACGAGTGAATAATTATATCATACTATTATGATTACAATATATGAAAAATACATAATTATTGAGATCACAAGCATTTAACTATCATGTTTATGTATTTTTATCTCTAACTAAGTTTAATCAAGATATTGTATCTTTCTATACAACCAACAATTCACCTTGAAGAACATTTAAACATTATATGCCATTAATGGTTATATGTTTTTGTAATCACAATCCAAATTAAACAATTTCATAAAAGTAAATTTAAATATTATATGACAAGTATAAATTTGAGTGATACATCTTAAATTTAATTTTAAAACAGAGAACCCACCAATGATATTAAGCATTATCATACTCATAATACGTTTTATAAATTAAGAAAAAATAACATTCACGGGATATGAAAAAAGAAATATAGATTAGTGATATACATATCAACATACATGTCATATATACATCTTAAGGAATATATAAAACAATTAATATAAATGTCAAATAGTACCACCACTAGCTAGGTTCACCACCAAAGCCAGATGAATCAATGCCTCTACAACTAGATATACAGGCCGATGTATGAGTAACTATGTCAAAAATCGATGAAACAAGTATACTTTGATATGTTTTTCCACGGGGATCAAACTATGCATCATTGGAGTTCAAGATAGTGTTCACAACATCAATAGCTTGTG
>JASDQU010502261.1:115832-127280 GCA_032191745.1 Picea mariana | reverse complement strand
GTTGTACCAGGTATGTCTCCTACTTGTTTCTCCTTGAGTTAGATCTGATCTTATAATAGATTTGTTTATGCTCTTTGTAAATTGATCAAGCAGAGTTTTAGAGCAGTGCCACATAGATCTACTATTGCATTTAAAGAGCTGTTCATTTGAATATATAGATCTGTTGTTATCTTTAATTTGAAACTTGTTTATTATTTAGATCTATTGTTAACTGCTCTTAGCTTAAAGGACTAATGTTAGATCTGAGAAAAGTTCTGAGTTCTTCTCTTTCTGTTGCTACTGTATATTATAGATCTATCCTTTATATGCTCTGATCTTAGTTTAAGCTACAGATCTAAGTTGTCCTTGCATTAAAATTAAAAAGAGACTGTTGTTTTCATTTTTACCCTAAATCTAACATGAACTGTTGGAGGGTGAGGGGGAGAAGGAACCATCTCTTCATGTCTCTCACTATCAATTTCCATGTGAGATACTCTAGATCTCCTGAAGGCTACCTCCTCCTCAAAGGTAACATCTCTGCTCACCTCAGTCTTTGACCAGGGATGTAGCTCTAGTATGCCTTCGAAGACTCACTATACACCACAAATGTACCCTTTCTACTTGAAGGGTCTATCTTGGTCCTTTTCTCCTTGGGTACATGAATGTATACTGGACACCCAAATATTATGAAGTTTCCAACCTCAGGCTTCACTTTAGTGAAGTCCTCCTCAAGAGTCATGTTCCTCAAATTCTTATGAGGACTTATATTCTTAACATACACTGCAGTCACGGATCCCTCTGCCCACAAAACATAGGTAAATGTTGATCATGAATCATCTTGGACCATACTTGACATATCGAGGTTCCCTCATGAAACCAATGTCTAAGACATATCGAGGTTCCTTTATGGAACCAATGTCTCACAAGACATTGAGCTTTCCTCGTGAAACCAATGTCTTGGTTCCTTCATCTAACCATCTGAGGCACGTCAAGATGAAGTCCACATTCCAAAACTCTTCACAAAACGCAAACTATCTCTCATTTTCTTGGGCCCTCCCTTAAGGGATTGAAGCCTAGTCCTCATTTAATGAGCGGGAGCAGGAGTAATTAATGTTTCAAAAATTTCTTCACAAATTGTAGACTGCATACAAATCTTTGTAAGCTTGTGCCTTATCCTTCCACATGTTATGTCGAGTGTTTGATCAACTGTAAAGGCATCGCTTCACACTCATTTGCGTTGTTGCAGTTTCCATTTGATATCATTTCTCTCTAAGAAGAAGACATTGTAATCCTATGCCTCTTAAAAGAGCGATTTCACAGGCTTGAAGATTCCACCAACACTTCGAATCCTTTCGACCATGGTGTCGGACATGTCAATTCTAAAATGTCTCTGAACCCGAGACTCATATACAACATTAGCGTTGATGACTAAATAGAATTCCTTTGCAGCCTGAACTGCATGTAGGTACATATCAATAGCCTCACTACGTCGTGACACTAGCCTCCTCGCTTGGTGGTCGTCCCACTGTGGACACCAAACATTTACATTGACACTATATACATGACCTTTTCTCCAATGGTAGCTTGATTCTGAAAGGAAACTTGACCTCACACATAATCAATATGATAGAATGGGGTGCAAACAATCAAATATTCCACTCCACATAGGTGCAAACAATCAGAAGTCTTCTCGGCTTCCAACGATCTCTCAAGAGTATCTTCTTGGATTCTTTGACCAATCACTTGGACGCGAGCACTGGATCGTATCCCGTACTCTTGTTATCTCCATCGAGATCCAAAGGCAACATCACCAAAACCTGCACTCATCTAACCAATATTTCACTAATGGCGGGACTTGTATGCATCAAGTCTTTATCGACAATAGTCTAGGATTGCATAATGTAGGCCTCACACAACATCCTCAGCCACCATGAAATTCTCGAAGACGGTTTCATCTTATTCACTCTACAAATCCCTTTCTGGGAATTTTTCAGGGATGTCTACGAATCATCTAGTGGATCTGAAAAACACTCAGAGTGATCGAAGATTGTATTATCTTTGGAGAAGCTGACCAACAGCAAAAGGCGAATCGTGAGGGCTGACCAGATGAAACCAAATTGATATGGGGTACCCTTTATAAAACAAGTGGCTCCTCACATTAACCGACGGTTCTATTTTTTTCAAAGGCTTTACATGGAATTGATGCACCATCTACACTAAGTTTCCATTTCTCTTCCATTTACATGAGCTCTCCCGTGAGGGAGTCAAGGTCAGTCTTGCTCTAATATCATGTTGGTTTTTCTTCATATGAGATATGATCAATTTATTATTACAATGATGAGTGTTCCATATATAGGAAACATATGGTGACCATCCATGAAAGGATGCATCCCTTGAATAATCAATAACTATTTATTATTATCATTTACTTATTATATATGATATTTAATAATCAATAATTATATTATTAACTATTATTCTAAGAGAATGTCTTCCCGATATTGTCCAAACATCAACACTAATCTATGAATTCAATCCATCTCTCCATGCCAATGCATCTATAATCTAAATAACTCAATTTTAATCATTTTTGTTCTGTTTTAATAATAAGTAAATGATAATAATAACTATTTATTATTATCATTTACTTATTATATATGATATTTAATAATCAATAATTATATTATTAATTATTATTCTAAGAGAATGTCTTCCCGATGTTGTCCAAACATCAACACTAATCTATGAATTCAATCCATCTCTCCACGCCAATGCATCTATAATCTAAATAACTCAATTTTTCATTTTTGTTCTGTTTTTCCTTGCAAAGTTGAAAAATGTGAGTTTCTTTACTGTAAGATTTGGTAATTGGTCTCAAATTTTGTTTGTTTGTGGTCTTCAAACTCGTAGCTTAATCATTAAAGTGCTTTCAGCTTTGTGGCTTAAAGAATTTTGCAAGGTGTTATGGAATTGAATTTTTGTTGCACAATAATTATTTTTTTGTTAGTCCAGTGAACAAGAATTCAAACAATAGATGAAGAATCAAGAGTAAACCACAACATTATGCACATCCTAAAAATGCTACACCCAGAATTTTGTAAACAAAACCTTCATGTCCAAAAAAACCTAGTTTACAAAAGATCACAGCTTTAACAAGTGTCCATTTACTCATAAAATTACATGTACATCCATACACCAATTCTTTTGTTGGACGGAAACTGCAATAGACATAGAAGTTGAAAGGCTAAATGCCTTGACTGTTCAACTTCCTCTCAGGCAATTCTAAGGGGGTGTTTTTTTCATATTGGGCAGTATGGTGTTCTGGCCATTGTACTATTGTAGAACCTTAATTTCCACTAGGGAGCATTGCAAGTTCTCTGCCCTCATAACAAGAAGTTGTGAATTTTCTAATTCCTGTGACTTCTAATTCACTCCACAACATGGGTTGGAAGCCTCCTCCCACGACCTGGGAATGCGAGTCTTCAACTGCTCCCACAACTTTGCCGTGTCCACAACCCAACAACCATGGGGATTGTAGTTGTCTATCATGAAATGGACATGGTTTATGCTTTCACCAAGGATTTCAGAGAATGTTACATGGGAAGGAGTCATGGGAAGGAGGGCAAGGCTGCCATTACATCAAAATCAGCAGCTGCAGCTGCAACTTCGAGAGGATGAGATGATCAATCCTATTATTTGGCTGGAAAATCTTCTGGAAGTTCTTTTCAGGGCTATACCAGCATTACACCTAAGTTAATGCTCACATCTAACAAGTATCAGAGAAGGCTTGATGATAGGTTGTGCTTTAAGTGTGGTGAAAAATGGAGAAAAGGGCATCTGTCAAAAACCACTACAGTTGCATTCAATGGTAGTTATTGACAAACTTGAAGAATTAAAACCTACATGGAATAAGGATGTTGACATTGAGATCAAAGAAGAGCAGATTGATGAGCACAATAGCGATGATCCTACAGTAGAGGAAAATGAAGTGCATATTTCTTGTGCAGCTGCTATCGGAGTGCATCAAAATCAGACCTTGGGAGTCCAGGGGTTTGTCAAGAAAATGAGATTAATCATTCTCATTGACTCTGGCAGTTCACATAGTTTTATAAATTCAGATGATGCAAAGACTCTTGGACTTAAGGCCACTCTAGAGCCGCAATTTGACATAAATGAAGCATATGGAACAGTGGATCAGTGTGTAGGTAAATGTTGCTCTCAACAGATTGTTGTTGACAACCTGATGAGACTGTCTATGAACATGTGTGAACATGTATTATATCTGTACTTTTCTATTTTGTACTTTATCCTTATCTCTTTTGGGTGACTTAGCCTAAATCGATCACTCACCCACTTTAAAGCATTTTATTAGAGACATGGTCAAACTTGATCACTCTCCCAGAGTTTTTTACTCTATATATATTTCTTAATACAAATGAGTGTACAGATATATGTACAGTTCCCGCAATCTCCTCTCTTATCCTTGCATATTTGCTCTCTTTTGTTCTCATGTGTGAGCATTTGCATTGTTGGTACTGTGCTCATATCATTTGGTATCAGAGCTGAACAATCACAGCTTCTAGATCTAGTCACCTATAGGATTTCCATCGCACACCTTTACTAGTTTTCTCATATATTTAGCATGTAAGGATGAATATAGTAAAATGGCACCTACTGCAATACATATATCAACCAAAATACATAAACGTTGGTTCTCTAAATGGCCTCAAGAGTCCAAAAATAATCATATTACAGTCTAGAATCAAATCAAACTACATAATCATGTGAATCTAGATACTCTACATTCTCTACATGGGTATGCTAGGAATCTTGACTCGGTGCCTGTAAAGGTCCAAAACCAAAGTTTATATCCTATGGCAATGGAAATGGCTGCAACTCTATCCAAGATGGAGGGGAGGGCGTCATTACACAAATGAAAATTAGGTTTTAGAGTAGTCAGGCCTTTTTTTTTCTTTTTTTTTTCATATTTTGCGGGGTTGGAGTTGCACCGGTACAGAACCGGTCAAACCAATCAATTTTCACCGTTTTATCAGAACCGACCAGTTTTGACCAGTTCAGGACAAAACTGGTCAAAACTAGTTTGAATGACCAGTTACAAATGGAAATGCCCAAAAACAATTGATTCCGGTCCAGTTCAGTCGGTTCTGATTGTTAGATATAATAGTCATAATTAGGACTTCGACAAACACTAGATGTATAATAAAGTCTTAGTCTTTATAATAAAGTGATGTAATCATGACTTAATTAATGTAGTCATTAGAAGACAAGGTTTTTGGGAGTTACCTAACTACTACTCTCTCCTAATATGTAATGAGACGTTGCATCACTCAATAATGAATCAATTCATTCTCCCTCATTCTTATATGTATTCCTGTCTACTCTGCATGTGTGTAAAAACTCACATAGTATCAAAGCCACAGTGAGGAGAAGCCGAGGAGGCATGTGAAGGAGTCCAAAGACTACTACAATCTGTTGTTGTTTGGTAGCTTCGGGCAGGTATTCTCCCATGGCCTCGGTGTCGGGCATGTGAGAATCCTCATTGGCTCCTCACTGCACTTTCGTTGGGGTGAAAACCCCCTTGGATTGGAGCTAGGGGCTCTGTGGGTTTGGTGATGGGCTTTGTGGGCTTGTGTTGGGGCTTCACACCCACAAGGAGGATTAAAATATTTTAATTAAATGTTGAGATTGTAAAGGGCCTTCTAACTCAACTATGGGACTTGCATAAAAGGAGATCAAAGTCAATGTGACATCATTGTTCCTGTGTAGAGCTTGGTGATTTCAGTCCAAGTGTGGTGACCTCAGTCCAGCCATGGAAAGGGGCTGAATAAGCCTCAGTTCTGCTGTAATTTTCTTGTTTTGGGCAGGTACCAAGGAGGAGAAGGTCCGCAGGTCTGTTGGGAGCAAAGAGAGGGCAGGCCACAGCCTAGGAGAGGCTTGGCCTGCTAGAAGAGCCTAGCCGCAGGTCCTAGTGGTCTTTGGCAGCCAAGGAAGAGCTGGCCACAGCCTACCAGAGGCTCGACCAGCTAGAGGAAGGCTGCAACTCTGCCTCAGTGGAATCGGCCAAGCAAGAGAAGGCCGCTACAGGTGCTAAGAAGACTCGGCCAGCTAGAGAAGGACAGGAGGAGGTCTGTAAGGCAGTCCTTGAGAAGGCCGAAGTCTTTGGGACTGTTTGAAGGGGCAGCAAGTGTGCTGTGCAAGGGGTATAGGACAGCTGCAGCAGGGCTAAAGGGCTCGGTCTAGCAAGGAGAACGGCCCAGAAAAGAAAGAGGACTGTGGGATTGGTTAAGGGGCAATTAGAGTGCTGTTCTGGGGCTAGCACAGCAGGTACAGGAGGGCTGTTACAGCCATAGTCTTGAAGGCTACAACAGCACCTTGGGGGAAGTCCTGTAGGGCTGATTCAGCAAGGTTTTAGGGCTATCTTTGGACAAGTGTTGAGGGCTGGAACAGCAGAGAAAGAGGGCTGATTAGAGGGCTGTTACAGGTGTGTAACAGCAGCTTTTGGACAGCCCTAGAAGGCTGTTACAGCAGTGCATTTGGAGCTGTAACAGCAGCAGGTTTGGGCACAGAAACCGAGGAGGGTTTCTGTAGTGAATTTGTAAGTATTTGGCATTATTCTTTTGTGTAAGAATTGAGCCATTGTCCCTGATACGGGAGCCCATGTGTTCTGGTTTAAGAACAAGTGATTTGGGGCATTAAATTCTTGTGTACCTGTGTATGATCTAATTGCTGGTTTTATCTTCTGCTGTGCTAAGGTGTTAGGCATCTCAGTGAGTTTATGTTTACAGTTCAAATTGTGTCAATTTGTGTATTCTGTTGAGAACATAGACCAGAGTCCAGACCTGAGGTGCGTGTGCACCAAGTCTGGGTGCACTACGAAATCTAACACAATCAGGGTAAGGCATCGCTGGACTACAATCACACACGGTCAGATAGATGCAAGACAACCTTAGCGCAGAGATAAGTATCTGTTATTTTTCGTGTCTTGCGCATAGATCTGTTATTTGTATCAGAAACATGGGGTCTGATGGAATTACGAAAAAAGGAGCATGAAGAGCCCAAGCGAATACATCTGTCAGAGAGAAAGCTGCCTGTGAGTTTTGAATTGAGGCAATAAAGGTGCTAGTCATGATCGTGTGAGAGTCATGGGGATTTTTGTATGTCAAATTCATGCACCACCTTGATAGTCAGAGTTTTGGGGCATTGGGATAGGGAGGCCGTGGTTACCCGTGACAGCATAAAGGTCAGCAAGGTCGAGGATTGTCAAGCCTCCATGAGGATTTAAAGAAGTTCAAGACACATTCAACACACATAATGATTCAAAGAACTTATAACAAATTGCAATCAAGAGTCTGACAATATAAAGGTAGCTGATCGGAGAATTTAACAGGAGATATGTTGCCTGCATGGGGTTATCCGTCATGGGAATGAGAGATGTCAACCATTGTGAAGTGTAGCCACTAGGGGAAGGTCCCGATCAAATAAGATAAGATAATATAGTTTTATTAATGTCCAACAAGTGACCATAAATAGGTCAATGGGACTGCTAGGTACAATAGTATGAGATACAAAGTGCTAGTGCAAAGGCTGCTCCTATAAAAACATGTATCAAGGAAGACATACATCACAAGGGGAGTCACGAATGTGAAGACCCCGGGCTTAAGCCACCAAAAGACACGAATCAAGGAAGACACTTATGTGATTACCCGTGAGAATCATCATTAAAGAGAGCACTGAGCAGCCACATAAGAATTACAAGTTGCGGAGGAGATTAAAAATTGCAGAGCAACCATTGTATAGATAAAGCAATCTTGGGAATTTCATTGTGGGGACAAAGTTAAGACCTGTAGAAGAGTGGTGATTGTGACAAGTCTGTCTTGGTCGGCAAACAGAACCATGAGCCAACAGAGACAGATACAACACAACAAAGACAGAAGGAATTCCAAGGTAGAAAAAGGAAACACAAGGTATGAAACTAGCATAGGTCCAAAGCTAGTAAAGTATAAATCTGCTTCTTTGAAGATTGTTGGTAATTTCAGTACAGAAAATTTGTCTCTGAAACAGTATTTAAAAGTTCTTTTTGATTGGTGAAGAAGTATAGTGGGATTTTCTTTTTCTGCGAGTTTTTGTCATCACAGAAGTAGGGTAGTAGTTTATATTTTAGAGCAGTACGGTTTCTTAAATATTGAATTACAGCAAAGAGAGAGATATCGCTAGTCATAATTTATTTGACATATTTAAAACCTTTAGAAATGGTCTGTCTATCCCATATCATGTTGGAAGGCAATCAAAAGTTTAACAGTAAAAACGTTACTACTTGAAAAAAGAGAATGCTTGCAATTTTTTAATACAGGTGCTTAGACAACATTGTCTTAGGAAATGAGGTGCGGAGTACAATAGATGAAGATGTTCAAGCTAAGTACGATGCAAGAAATTAGGAGGTTGTGATACTGATCAAGCTCTCAATAGATGATGATATGTTGCCTAAAGTGCAAGACAGTGATGGTGGCTTCAAGATTTGGGACCGATTGAAAAACATGCATGAGATGTCAGATAAAGGTAACAGTTTTTCCTTAAAGAATTTGTTATTTTCAATAAGATGGAGGAATATGAATCTCTTCAGGACCAATTATTGAAAATAACAGACATTAGAAGTCAGTTGACCAACATTGCTGGAAAAGTTCACAAAGACATGGTAATAATTACATTAAAAAGTCTATCACCTTCGTATGCAAATTTTGTTGAAACCTTGAATGTAACTTATGGAGAAGTCGATCTGACATTTGAGAAATCGAGTAATAACCTTTACAGAAGGATAGATAGGTGGAAGAAGCCATTTTGTAGCAGCAGTGTGAATGGAGAATCAAAAGTTGCCTTAAAAGCACAGTTCAAGGGCAAAGGTAAGCGTGAATATGGCAGCAAGAGTGTTGATTCATATACTCAATAACCTGGGAAAGGTATGTGGTGTTTTAATAGTGGCGAACTAGGACATAAGGCCAAGTTTTGCAAAAAAGGACTGTGGGACAAAAAACACAACCAGGGCCTTCTTCAGAAGATCAATGTGAGAAGAAACAAGCCAATGTCGCTGAATGTAAACAAGAAAAGAAGAATTTATGTGCTTGTGATTAGCAATAAAGGAGTCATTGGGAACAAAACATATGGGTACATTGATTCAAGTGTGCCAAGGCWTTTTACTAATAAAAAATATTGGTATATTGATTTTGTCGAGAACATACCCAACTCTCTTAATTTTATCTTGAGTGGCAAAGAAGAATATAGAGTTGAAGGCAAGGGAAGTGTGCAACTTCAAAGGAGAGGTAAGAGGTTGMTATTTAGGGATGTCTTCTATATCCTTGGTTGGAAGAAAAATTTACTTTCCATTAGTTGGATAATGAAGCATAGCCCACACTTTCAGTAATAACAAATGTTTTATTTTTGACAAAAGAGAAAAAAGATAAWCGKTATGGGTGTGGAAGAACAGGGTTTGTTTTCACTAGTAGATGGTGAAGAGAAGTTGATGGTTACAGAAGAGAACTGTTAGACTTTGTACCTTGGAACAAGTTCTCCATGACTTGGACACAAAGAACAATTCAGCAGAAAGGTATAGCTGCAGATATAGGCAGCAGAGCAGGAGGTACAATGAGCACAGGTACAGGCATCTGTGAACCAGGTCTGGGAGTTTCAGTTGCAGCAATTCAAACAGGACAGTGAGGATGCATTTCCTCATTCTTCTTCTCAGCAGTATGGCACATTGGTTATGAAGGAGAGATCAGTATTATAGAATGGATTGTTCTTCTATTTCCAGCAATCTATTTTCAGCAGTTTGTTATTTTCTATTTGTATTTAGAATAGTTCTAATTTTGACTTAGTCTAGTCTAGTTAAGGAAGGTGCAGACTTAGTCTAGTCTAGATAAAGAAGGTGCATGAAGAGTAGTGGTAGGACGCAAATGTCTAGTCTAGTTAAGGAAGGTGCAGACTTAGTCTAGTCTAGATAAGGAAGGTGCATGAAGACTAGTGGTAGGACGCAAATCCCAAGGAGGTCTTATCTGTGCCTTGGAGCACACTTATTAAAGACCATCCATCATGCAGAGAGAAGGGCAAAAATCCCAAGACTGAAATAGATCTAGGGTTGGGTCTGTTTTTACGATTGATCCAGATTTGGATCTCGGTTAATTTTGTAACCCTGAAGAGACCTGCTTGCATTATATAAGAAGGCATGGGTATGGGTTTTAAYTTTTATTCATTGAAATTTCAGAGTAGGAAGCAGTGGGTGAAGGTAGAGTTTGGAGCTCTCAGTTTGATTCTTRTTTTCAAAAGTAATAAACAGTCATGTGATTTGAGTTTCAAATCTGTGAACTCACTGCTACTTTCTTCAGGTTGATGTGTTTCAGTTCCTAGTAGAAATCAGATTGCAGTTTTGATGGAGATTTAAGTTTTTTTTTTTTTCTAAGTWGGCAGGTTAGAGATCAGACTAGGACTGCTAGCATGTGCTAAAGAATTTCAAAATGGTATCAAAGCGATGTGTCTGAAGCTTTCTAGAATTCTGTGTATGGAGAGATCAGCCTTGAAGGAAAAAGAGCTATCAAAGGGTTTCAGTGGGTGGTATGTCCAACATTCRGTGACTAACACAGATCTGTACCAGTGATCAGCAAGTAGRCCTGAGAAGGGTTGTGGGGTGTGAAACCCTAGTTGATGGAGTGAGTGGAGATTGAAGCTKATTCAGTGGAGTTGGAKTAATGGACATTCCCAATATGTGAGAGAGTCACCTACTWGAGGGTGCCTCTAACTTGTGCAGTGGAAGTGCAAACTGCAAAACCTCCTAGAAGCAGTGAACCTTTGGTACCCTTGTGGAGGAGGAGGTCAAACCTCCTACAGATTCCAAAGCTCTAGCAAAGTACAACAAGAATGCAGTGAATGTGAAGCAAGTCCCTCATATCTCTAGCAAGAACACTACAGAGGAGATGTATGATGCCTCGGGAACCCTATACTAGAGTGTGAACATATCCAAGAAGATGCTCTTGACGAACAAGCTCACAATAACCCACATGCGCAAGACAGATATAGTAGCTAGCTACCTGATGAAGCTAGCAAAGTCGAGAGACCAGCTTGGTGCAGTTGTTCATCTTGGCACAACTTTGTCCAGGTTATCTATAGTCGAGAGAAGCTACTTGACTTCAAGAAGTTGAGGAATGCTTTCATTGGAGAGGAGATGAGACTAGAGCAAGTTTAAACTAGGTACAAAGATGAGGATGATGGACCATACCTAGCTCTCACTGGTAAGGTGAGGAGAGGAGGTGGGAAACGAGGACCCACGAGGGATTAGAAGGGCAAGGAGGAAGAATCAGATTCTTTCATGTCAAGGGAAGAAAGACTTGAGCCATATCCAAGTGCTTCATGTGTGACAAGCATGGTCACTATGCCTCTCAAGAACAAAAAGGGTAAGCATCAATG
>JASDQU010502261.1:64386-81653 GCA_032191745.1 Picea mariana | reverse complement strand
TACTGGGTACTTGGCATCATCACCAAGCTCAACCTGTAATCTCGAGTCTTACTTCTCCAGACTAGAAAACAATTGCTGAGCTGATGTCATATGTCGAGATGCCCCACTTTCCACATACCACTGTCCTTGGAATTGCACTGGTAGAAAGGCAAGATACCAACGAGAAATCCTTCTCGAACTTGGCAGCAAACTCGATCATTTGAGTTTTTGCAGAGGTTGCTACCTGCTTCCCTTTACCCTTCTTTCTTATTTGGACATTGTGATGCATAATGCCCGTGCTTATGACTACTGAAGCACTTGATTTTACTCAAGTCCTTCTTTCCTGGCTATGAGGTTGAGTCCTCACTCTCTCTCTTACCCTTGCTGGGTCCTTCACCACTGCCCTTATTTGACCAACCAAATAGAGCTAGGTTCTCTTCACCATCCTTCTTGTCGGCCTTTGACTCCATCCGAGTCTCCTCCTGGATGCAGTCATTCCAAAGCCTCTCAAAGTCAGGAAGGTTTTCTCGAGCGCAAATACCTTTGACAAATGCTTCCCATGAAATTGGGAATCCATTCAATGCCATGTTCACTAGCTTTGTATCTTCATCCTTTTCCCCAACTGCTGCAAGTTGATCACAAATTTATGTGATCTTCATAAGGTAATTAGTGATTATGTCTGATCTGGTCATCACTATGGATCTGAGTTTGTTCTGCAATATCATTTTCCTGTTTATGTTCGGACTCTGGTAGAGACTAACTAGGGCATCGAACATCTCCTTCGCTGACTTCTTCTTGGATACATGAGGGATCAAATGATCCTTTATGGCATCCAAGATCATCCGCTTAGTCTTCACTACCCTCTTGTTGTGAACTACCAACTCCTGTGGATCTGTAGGCGGAGTAACAATGTTCTTGACAATATCCCAGAGATCATTCTCTTCTAGTGAGAGTGTAACCCTCGCCTTCCATGATAAGAAATTTGAGGCACCATCCAATTTGTCTCCAAACCTAAGGCTATTTGATGCCATTTCCAAGATCTACTGCACAAACTCCCAAATCTGAAAATTAATTTTGAAACTCTCTCACTGTTGGTCCTTCTTCCTTGCAATTGATTTACCACTGCAAATTTCAATAAGAGAAACATACTCTGATACCATGTGAAAATTTCCAAGTCCTAGGTGACTAAAGTCCTTATGATCTCAATCAAACAATTATTATCGCAGAAATAAATTTCATACCATAACATTAATCACACAATAGCTGTAAATCAAATAGCGGAAGCATAAAATTTAGTTTCACTTAACATAGGTAATTACTCCTTCAAATCTGCTTTTCATTCCTTCAAAAAACTTACAAGGAAACCTCCACAAGTTGTCCTTTAAACAACACTACACGAATACCAAAAAACACCTCAAACTTGATCTTTTTCATCCTGGTTGAAAGGTACAGTTGCTGGTAAAAACCAGAAACAACAGAAAACTGCTGTATGGGCTGTAGGACAGTGTGTACGACTTGTCTGTACTGCTGTACGGACCTATCCATACGATCGTACGGATCCGTACGATACTATCCGTATGACTGTGGAATTCCGTATGACTATGAAACTATGCAAATCCCTGTAAGGGACTACGTGTTGCCTGGAAATGCCTCTTTCTTGGCTGCTTGCTCTCTCTCCCTCTCTTTGTCACTCAATTTGCTCAATTGCTCTTGTGTTCCTTAACTCTCTATCTTGACTTGTTTTTATAGTTTTAGTTGAGAGAAAAACCCTAATCTATTTTTGAGATTACTCTTAGTCTCAGTCATGCATGCATGAAACTTTTTAGACTCAACTGCTAAAAATAAGACTTTCACTTTTTAACTAAAGTGAATTACAAAATAGAATTACTTTTTCAAAAGTAGAATTACTTTTCAAAATTATCTCGAACTAATTCCTGTCCGAGCTATAATTTTCAACAGTATCAAGACCATAAACTTCTAATCCCAAAGCTCCATCAACCAAAGATATGCAACCATGAAGAAGTGATACTCTCATCATCCAACCAAGGAGAAGTGAGACTCTCCCAACCAAAGATCTCCATCAAATGATGTGATGCCATGAAGAGAGTGGGCTCCATAATGATGAATCTCCCCAAGTTCGTCCAACAACTCCAAGAAGCAAATCTCCATAAATGTGATGAAAATAACAAGGTGGAACCTCGTACAATATGAGGTGTAACATAGACAATGTGCTAGATTGCCATCATTCAAAGTGATCGAGAATCACAACAGAAGGAACAAGATTGCAAGAAAAAGTTGCAGAATTTTGACAAGGTTTTGCTAGGAAAATATAAAGAATTTTTTTGTCAGAAAAGCCCAAATAACAATTGTGATTAAAATGATGGAAAAGAGCATATCCAAAAATTGAAGTGCATGTTGTTGATAAAGAAAAGTGTACAAACTTGATTGGATTTAAAAATCAATCTGTCCCTTTTGACTAACAAATCAACAAAAGTATTTAATGAAGGTATAAATACACAACTTAAGGTTAGTCACTAGTATTCTAAAGTGGAGATAAAAAAGTAGAAGATTTCAATTAAACCTAATCGACATTTTGATAATTAGACTGGTCATTATCTCATTCTTTTGAATAAAGAGGACACTTTGTTCATATTCCAAAGAATCAAAATTTCAATACAACTTCTCTCTGAAGACATACTTGGAAGCATAATCAGAGAAGTTCCATTCGAGAATCTTATCAATAGATAATTCCAATAAAAGTCAACCAAGGATGGATTGATGCTTCTATAATGCATTAATATTGGTTGGAGCTTCAACAAATTTTTCATCTTGCTTCCTAATGTGCTTTGAGGACGAAGTCTTCCTAGATGGGAGGGCATGTATTATACGTAATTATTAGCATTAGACTTAGTTATTAATTTCTAGGGTTGCGTCCTTGAACAAAGTTGCGTCTTTTAGGTACTATATATGTCAATCTTCTTGGTTGCATACCAGTGATTTGCATTTATTATTTATCATTTTTGTCCCTATGTACTTATGACTACCTCAAGTTATGTCACAAATTGGTTTAAAATTTTATAAATTCTATTATTGTTGTAAAATAGGATTTCAAAAGAGGGAACACATGAAGAGTTTGTGGGATATTGAATACAACAAATGTCAACCTAGCAAAACGCTGGAAAATGTGGCAAAGCATGGAGAGGAGGTTATATATGCATTTGTTGTTTCTCAAGGGAGAGACAAATTTTAGTTGATTGATTTTACGATTTTGGAGCATCAAAACAAATGATGAACAAAAGTAGTTAGTTTGTGGATTTGTTGAAAAATCAAAGTTAGAGACAATAATCTTGGGTAATGGTAGATAACACCTCATTGAAGGCCAGGGTAATGCGTGGATCAAATTGTTAGGTGACAAGACATTCACTTTCCAGAATGTTCTTTACACACTAGGTTTAATTTAGAATCTTCTTTCATTTAGTGAGATAACTAGGCAGAGGCCACACATGGATGTGATCTTTAGCAGTGAGCAATGCTTCATGAAATATAAGAGGAACAATAAGGTAATTGCATTAGGAGAGAGAACATAGGCCATACGTGTTTATGGAGGATGACGTGACAAAATCATATCCTTTGGTGACCAACATTAATAACAATTACAATTCATTGTGGCACGAGAGGCATTGACACATAAATTTTCAATATCTTTTTGTGTTGACTAAGTGCAAGATGGTATATAGGTTGCTAGTTGTATAGGAGGAACAAGGATATATGTGTATCTTGCTTGGGTAGAAAACAACATAAATTGGCATTTGAAGAAGGGAAGGCTTAGATAGCTAAGGCAATGTTGGATCTTGTTCGTTGTGATATTTGGGTTGAATGAAGTTAGGCTTGATTTCTAGTGCAAGGAACTTACATTTTGTTGATTAGTTCTCTATGAAGATGTGGGTGCACTTTATGAAGAAATATGATGCTTTTATTGAAATCAAAATGTTAAAGCAATGATAGGTCTAAGATATTAAAGCAATTAGGGAAATAAGGGTCCTTTGATCAAGCAATGGAGGAGAATTTTTTTCCAATGAATATGCTAAATTTTGCAAGAAGAAAGGGATATAGAGAAAGGAAAAGGAAGAAAGGGATATAGGGAAAGGAAAAACATAACAATAGTGGAATTGCTCATATTCATGCTAAATGGTAGGGTGGGTCCAAACAAATATTGGACATAAGTAGTACTTACTTTTGTGCGGTTGCTTAACATAAGTCCTACAGAGGTTGTGTAGGATATTAATTTGGAAGAAGTTTGGTTTGACATGAAACCGTCGGTGAGCCACTCGATAGTTTTTGGTTATGTAGCTTATGTTTTGATTCTAGATGAAAAGGGGAGGAGATTACATCCAAAATGATGGAAACGATGTTTGTTGGTTACAATGTAAGGCTTACATGGTGCTAGATATTGATACTAACAAGGTATCCACAAGTAGGGACGTCATTGTAGAAGAAAAATCAGGTATATTTCAGTTTGAAGAGATCTGCAACTTTCCATCTCTCAATGGATGGGTAAATGGAGGTGGTGAATATAACTTTTGTTTAGCTTTTGAGAAGTTACAATCAAAGCCAATCATGTACTTGGGATGAGAATTTGATTTATATTCAACACTCCTATAATGGGGTTGTCCACACTTCCACTAGTAAAGCCCCGTACATCGTCCACAAGCCCCAAAGTTATGGTTTAAGACCCTAGTTTTTAGCCTTGGGCAATGGATTAGGCCTCAAAATGATTTCTAGTGTTCTAAGCCTCAAAATGACCACCTTATCCCACTTGCAGGGCAAATTCCCTATGTAGAGTCTATGTGGTGGTTTGAGGTCCTACACAGGGCCCATGAGCTCCTAAGGAAAATTATATGGCCTAAGGCTATATCTTTCAACTCTATACCATGTCTTGGGCCCTAATAACCATCCTTGCTATGTAAAACATAGCAATGACTACCATATCCTACTCACAAGCCAAAGATTCTAAAGAATATTTACTTGAGGAGGATGTGATGCCTATAGAGATGAACTAGTTAGTGTTATTGTTCTTGTTAAAATCCTAAATTTGAGCATTCCTTCCTATCTCGATGCTCTAATAATGATGACTTCCTTGAAACTTTATAAGGTATAGCTAAGGGTGAGTCTCCATGCTTGGATGGGATTTTTGTGAATTCTATTGGAGAGTTGGTCTACAATTGATGATGATCTTCTAAAGATGTGCCAAGAAGCATTGATATGGGAGAACATGTGAATGTGGGGGTGCCTAAGGCATCCCTTGAAAAGTAGAAGTAACAAAATATCAAAACAAATAGGGAAAAACCCAAATATGTAAACCCTAGAGTCTAGACATTAAAGTAGAGAGAGATCTTATGCAAATGGAGAGGAAGGATGAGCACTCCTATATCAAAGAAGGTTGGATGGATTGCGAGCATAAAACAAGAAACTAAATAGATCCTCATAATCAAAGGAGTAGCTTGTAGCCCCATTAACCAGTACTAAAGCACCRGTGTCTAGCCTTATGATGTCTTCTAGAGAATGGCCTCGCCTAAGAGGATAATTAGATCCTAATTTGCATTAGAATCAAAGGAGGAGCATATAGCTTTGTCAACCATTGTGAAAGCACTGATGCTWAATTTGATGATATCTTTTGGATAATACCTTAGGCTAAGAAGGTTCGGTTGGACTATTATGGGGTGAAGCYAGATGCTCCTCACTGAAGCTCTCCTAACATCCAACGTTGATGGATCCCTAGTGGAAGAGAGAAACCTTGTGATCAATGTATGTCTACAAGATCTAAGTTGGAAGTGGATGGGGGTGACTGTCACCCTAAATGAGGTGCCAGAGCTAGCATGTCTAGGTCACCTTGTGACATATTTAGGGGCATTTGTAAGATTATTCACTTTCGAGGACAGGTGGATGATGAGATAGTTTGGCTGGGATGTATGGAACACCATAGGACTTACATCCATCTATTTTTTTATGGAAATGATGATGTTGTGCAACCTTAAATGGGGATGTTACCTCCTTTCATTTGGGTGAGCTTATGACTTTTAGATAAAAGTTAACACTCCAGATTTCGACCAAGCATATGCCCACATTAGAGGGAGATCAAATCTACAAATCAGCAGCTGGAAGACAACTTTTTAGGGGGGATCAAGAGTGAGATACGATAAAGTTGGTTGCATGAATGATGATTAAGAGACAAGTTTCTGAGATCAACTGCAGAGGGGTAGTTAGCTCTTGGCATGGAGCAAAGAAGGCCAAGTCCAGATGAGTAGTCCAAAATTTATTTCTATAATGATCCAACTCATCGCTTTATTTTGCTCTCTTGTTGTAATCTTTTTCCTTTAATTACTTGAAATTATAGCACATAATGTAAACATCTTTGTCCAATAGGTCAATTGACACCCTTGACTGTTTAACAAAAGTTGTCTATTATCTATCTTGCCTAAGTAGGGAGGTTTTTCCTATCTAATCACATCTAGGCTCTATGATGTGTGTTTCTGGGTCTATTCTTTATTTTTCAGTGATGTGATATAAGATGCATTTTCAAGAAAAAGGAAAAAAGAAAAAAAGATAATTGGTAGAAAAAATGAACTCCCCTTATATTGGCTTTTAACTGATTATCAAGGGTTATCCTCTATACTCAATCAACACCTGTAGCTAAGTTCTTGGATGATTGGTCTTTTTGTCGTCAACTAAGAATTAGTTACAATTGCTCTATTGAATCACTTTTAGGATCTCCTGGTAGATAGTTTTGTATAGTATTTCTTTATTATGAATGTTTATGTTCAATCTATGTTACTAGATCCACCTGTGGAGGATTCGGGATCCATTTCCGATTTGGAAATGCCAGAGGATCTACTCAGGATCTGTTTCTGGTGTGCTGCAAACATCAAGTCAGCGGATCCTTCAAGAGAAACCATCATAAAAGCATAAAAGACAGAAAAAAGCAAAGTCCGTTGCCCTAAAATCTTAACTTTTGCCTCTAGTCCCTTCCCTCATTCTGAAATGCACATATCTGAGTTTTTCATAGGTGTCTGTATTTCTGAGTTTGAGAGAGTGATTTGGATTGATGTATTTGGAGATTTGAATTTTAATGTTTCTAGGTTTTTTTGACGAAATATATTTATATATATTCAGATACTGAGTTTTCAAAAAATATATGCCATTCATTTGTATTCAGATACTGAGTTTTCAAAACATTCGGTGGATCCTTATGTTTCCAACATTCCGTGTCTCCTAGTGTTCCAACCATTTTTATGCTGCAATATGTATGCAGTAATTGCTATTGTATTTAATTATTTTCTAATGGTATTAAATATGCAACTGCAGGAAACATGCAGAGCTAGATGATTCTGTTTCAGATGCGCAGGCTAGAGCAGCCAAGTTTTCAGAGAGGTATATGGAACATCTGATTTAATTTGTCACTTTAGAACTGGCATTCATGTAATTGCCATGCCAATTTGGTGTATTACAAAGCTTCATCCATGTCGCTGTTATATATAATTCTAGAAATATAAATGAGTTTAATTTTACATAATGACTTCTGGAGATGACTATTGAGTTGCTCTAAATGGAGAAAGAAGGATACTGATAACAACGGAAACTTTATGCTTCTTGCTATGTGCTTAGCTCTTGTTCAGTAGAGTAGGATGGAAACACCATAGATATAAGAGTAAATAAGAAAGAGCTGGATGATCACATTCATTGGAGAAAAGCATCAGCAAGAGTGCATTTTTATTTTATTTTGGTAAGTATAGGATTTCGAATAATGATAAAAAATAGCACAAAAATCTSCCCTAAGGAAGGACTGTTTGGGTACATGACGTGGACTGTGGGGCTGTCCTTGGCCATTCAGTATGCCAGAAAATATACATATTGAAATGGATTTGAAGCAGCATCAAACTAAAGCTGATAATAGCATGAGTTCCAAACTTTGAAAAGAAACAGATAGACMCATCAGAGCTGTAACTACTGGCTAACAACATGAACATGGTTGACATAAACATCGAATTTTCCCCTCAAGGGCGGTCTCCTTGAGCTGAATTGGATTCTTCTTSCCTCCACCTTCCTGAGCATTTTGATGGAACATGCCCATTGAGCTGTGAGGAAGGAGTTTGTCTTGAGGGTATTGAGCTCTTTGATAATGTACTTCAACTTGTTTTCTAGCCTTTGGTGATATTCCCCAAATTCTCAGAGTTGAGGGTTTTCCTTTCTATGCTACCAGCAATATACTCTTTGTTGTCCCAGAATAACTCCAAAAGGCGCTGGGCCTTTGTGTCCCTACCCCAAGTTTGACCAGGGTCCTTCACAAAGGTGCCAACATACTCCAGGAGATCTTCATCCATCACTGATTCCCTCTTGGCATTGACAATATTCTCTAGGTCCTTCAGTTCCTTCAGTGTGTTCTCAGAGTGCCTTTCTTTATGCTTAAAATAAAACCAGAGAGCTCTCTACAGAGTTTTGCATGGGAAGAGCTGTCTGAAGCTAGATTCTCACCTTTTTCCTTTGCTGTTGGTGTTCTCAGGTTTCTTCTTTTCACAACATAATGAAGAGTAGTTCTTGGAGCTCTCTTACCAGGTCGTCCACGTCTTCCACCTTTCTCCTTGCCAGGGTTATTCTCTGAACTGACTTGCTCCTCGAGCTGGCACTCTTTGTTCTGTGGCTCTGCTTCTGACAAATCCTTCTCCTGCTGTGGCAGAGACTTTGGGCTCTCCATTGGGGTACAAGCAACCCCGACACCCGAAGGTTTTGGCAGCAGCAACTGTGTATCCCCGACAGAGTAGAGCTCTTCCATAAACAGTTACCTTTCAAAATGATAAGATGAAAACTCAGACTCCAAACTTTTGCCATTAAAACCCTGCTGGATCTCCTTCTGTCTCTTCATTCTACTTGATCAATCATGAATACAAGCGATGACCTGTATTGCAGGTTCTCTTTGTATGCTTATGGATTCAGTAAGGGGCGAGGTCTGCCTATCAAGATGATCTGAATCTCCCATTTGGGAACCATGAGCTGACTATTGTGAAGTCATTGTCCAACATAGGCTAGGAAAGCCAACATGTCAGCTTTATGATGGAATCTATCCTAGCTGAAATCTTAGCTGCCAGCTCAACATTAAAGGTTGAATTTCCTTTCTAAACTGAATTTTCCTAGTTTCTTATGGAACATTGCCCTACACCTCTCCTTCTGCAAGGAGGACATGCCCACGAGGAAATTTGTGTCCCAAAGATCTCTGCTCAGTGCTATGCATTCTAATCATCCATTCAGTTCCTAACATTATTCCTTTACATCTTAGTGGATCCACAAACAATATTTATTAATTTGTTTCAATATGGTCCCTGTTACCCACCAAGTTGCACTAGGATGGACTTGCAGTTGAGCCGCCAAAGATTGAACATGGAAGTGTTCAAAATCAGAGTTCAGAAGCCCAGCTGACCAATTTGGCCACATTTTCTTCTTCTTCTCTATACCACATTTCCATCCCCCCATGGGGAATTGTAATAAGATGTGTCTAGCATGATGGATTTGTAAAAGGCTTAGCCTCCTAAGACTTAATCATGAGTGCATAACTCTAGAGTGTTTTTTTCACTCATTAATTATTCCTTGCTTGAATTAATTTTTAAGTGAGTTATAATTTTTGAGTTTTTTCACTCATTTCCTCCAAAGCTGGAGTGTGTATTGATAGTTAGGCGTTAGCTTGGAAAATCTAAGTCTAGTGTCTAATGTATATTACCATGTTAGCCATGAAATCTGAGTCATATGCAAATTGCACCAAGTCCCCCCTAGGATTTTTTAATTTTTCCAGTCAATAAAAAATTTCCCGCAAAACGGGATAATTTAATTGTAAATAAGTAATAGGTTAGGAAAGTGGTTCTAGGAGGCATTATATGCCTCGGGGTTATTCGTTTTCACATCCAAAATACCCACTTTATCTAAGTAACACCTTTTTGAGGGTAAATAGTGATTATTTAATCACTTAAACCCGCTTTCTCTCAAAAAAGTCAATAAAAAGGCAAAAAATAATAAAAAATCAGCAAGCCATTATTTGAGAAAACATGTTGGGACATGTTTCTCTCATGTCTCGAGTCTAAGAGAGAGGTGGTGAGTTCTCTTGGAGAGATGGTGACTTAATTGGAGTGAGACTCAAGTGTTGAGTGAGGTGTCAATTTGATGGAGATTCCAAAGAGAGAGGGTGCATCTCTCCCTTGAGGTGGCGCACTCCCAACTGGGGAAGTCAATCTCAAGGATTGACTCGCCCTCACCCCCACCAAACTCAATAAGGTGGCATGCCACCACTCTTCCTCAAGTGGAGAGGTGTCAATCTCACTCCACTCCCTCTTGCCACTCGCCTTCCTCTTGTAGTGCGCCCCTCTTCCATGTGGCATTCAACCTATCCTTGGGATCTTCACCCAAGTGACTACTTAAGCAAGTCGACCTTTCCATTCTCAGGTTAATGGGAGTTTGTCTTGGCTTGTTGTTGTACTATTGATGTAATACTTTCTTGACTTGGAATAAAAGAAGACTTTTGAGGTCATATTGGTGGCTTGGATAGTGTGTGGATGCAAATGCTTATGAGGTGAACGTGTTCCATTATTCTTGTTATGCAATTGTGTTAAGGTTGGCCTATTTAGGAGTACTATTACTCATTAGGATAAGATTGCTAAGCTAGTTTGCATTAGTAATCTTATTATTTATCTATTTAAGAGATTTATATATGCTTTATTTGTTTTGCTTAACCAGTACTGCTATTGAGTCTCTTTTGTAGGTGATACCAATATCTAACCAATTTCTTGCAAGTGTATGAAGCTTTGGGAACCTCACTTTGGAGGATTGGATGATCTAGTTTGATTCTACCTCTCCTCTAATATCTTGAAGAAAATCCCTCCCCATTTCACCAAGGAAACCCCATTGCCCAAGAAGTTCCAAGCACAAGCTTATATTTTCTCTCCTTCACAAAAAGTTCAATATTTCTTTGGTTACTTTCATTTTGCATGCTTTATTAGATCTAGGTTCAATTGAAGAGTTAGATTTAGTTTCTATTGTTGCATGCATATTATTTAGATCTAGATCCAAGTCTCATTTCTTCATCTAAAAGCTAGATCTAAAGTAAAATTTTCCCCTTTTTGCAAGTACTTTCATCTAGATTTTTCAAGGCTAAAAAGTGATCATTTTAAAAGTTCTTTCATTGTAAGATCAAACAACTTAAGTGCTCGTTTGTTTTCTGTTTCAAACAGCAAAAAAAGGTCACTAAAAGGGCTCTCATTTAGGCTTATTTTAGTGTTGTAATATACTAGTTAAATCATTGTTTTACTTAGGAATTTTTCTGCAATTTTTGGGCTTTAAATTTTTATGATCCAAAGACACTTTCTAAGTGTTTTTGGGGCTATTTGATCTTGTTTACTTGTTGTTTTTCGCAGGTTGGTGAATAAACAAGGAGAGACTTTGCTGGATTTTGGCGAAATCGGAGCATTCGACACTCCTAGAAGCACCCTATTCTTCAATAAACACATTGGAAAAATTGTAAGCTTAGTGGTTTCGTCCATATAAGGAACCACAAGCCTCCCAAAAAGGATCATTGTAAACCTCATCAATAAAATAAGTGGGCCACCTAGTCCCCACTCTTCAATCCCCCTAGAGGGGAACGATGCCTTTGTGCGATTGCTCATTTTGGTTATTTTGCTTCAAGTTTACAATTCACACCTAAAGGGAAAGCTAAAATTAATCATTAAACTTAGCACAAGCACCACAACACATTAGAGTAGATTTTAATCGCTTAGTTTAGTTAGATTTCATTTCTAGATTAACTTAGTTAGATTTATTTGTTAGATTAGTTTGATTTTCAACAGTTACATTATGTTATTTCAATTTGGCAAATAAACAAATCCCCTCAGCACCCCTTAGTATTGCTCTGTCCCCTCCACTGCAAGCTTCAACTTGATTGTTGGTGTGGCATACATCGGAATAGGGGCTGGTTAGTGTGGAGTAGTATTAATAGGGAAGTCTTTAAGTTGCTATTGCTTGGTTGGAAACGCAATAGAAACTGTGTGTGAAGTTAGATGAGAACTTTGAGATCTAGGTTCTCCCCGTGTTGGACATTCGATAGGATCTTGAGCTTGTGTGTGAAGTCAATGGGATACTCTCCCTGTTGGACCTCCGACAAGTTCAACCTCCAATCTAAGGGATAGCCTCTTAGAGGCCAAATCTAGATTATATTTACTTTTCTTGCAACACATCTCACACATCTCACATAGTGGCTTGCACTCACAATAGCCACTCGACCTAATCAACTCTAAATAAAACTTTGCAAGCACACTTACACGACAATCTTCATTTCAACAACATTACATATATCTCGCAATATTTGGCACATATATCTCGCAATATTTGGCACTGGTCTAATTATATTTACATTTTAAGCCATTCACTCTTTCAAAGTATTTACATTACCAACATTTCCTTTGAAGTAATGTATTGATGTATGTATCTCATTCGCTTTAGTATTATTGAATGAATCTTTTGATAAGTGAATGAATCATATGCTGCTAGATTAGATCGTTATATTGTTCTTGTTGCAATAAACTCCTAGAATCTTTTTATTTGTGCTTAGATTTAATTTGAGCCTTAGGTTATTTTCTTTAGGGACTACCCCCCTTGGCTTCGCTAGGAGTTGGCCTAGACTGAGTTGTCGAGGGTCAGGTGACAACACCTTGACTCGAGACTTGCCCCGAAGGACACACCCAGTGGATTGAGGATTTTTCCACGCTACTTGAGGTGTGTATAAAGGCGACAACATTCCCAAATATAGAGGTCACATGATAGATCCAAAAAACATGCGTCACTATCTCCTTCCTCTGTCAAACAATAAATAACTCATCTGACCAACCCATTAAGTGAAGTCTATCCTTGATTGCCAGGCTTCAATGTAGGGCCAACCAATCCTATACACAGGATTTAAATGCTACTTTGGTTTTCCAAATGGGCAGACAATACATTGAACTTTGTGTTTTGTGGCCCCATTTTTTATTTAGATTTTTTGTAATTGAAAATCTTGTTTTGAGATTTTGATATAGTTTTTTTTATGTCAAAGCACTGGAATAACATATCATATTTCTCGTTCCGGTCTTTTCTTATAGTGCTTGCAACATGAGTGGGCCTAATGGTTTAGAACACGTGTTTCCTCCTTGGAGGTCACAGGTTCAAATACAGAGGGGGGTAGGGTATGTATTCCTCTGTAGACTTTAGCAGTCAAATTGGTGCGTGGAGGGGGTCCCTTGTCCCACAAACAAAGGGGTCTCATACACAAATCTGGTGTCTGGCTTGGTCGTGACCTTAAAAATAGATTATTATTATTATTATTATCATAAAATAGAGTGTGTTCTAGGAATAATTTGCAAATTTTGAGAAAAGCTTTTGTTAGCTGATGGGAGTCATTAATATTTGTTCACTATTTTCTAGTTTAACCATGCATAGGAGTGAGAATCCCATTAGTATACGTATGGAAATCTTGTTTGGAAATCCTTTTACTCAAACAACTTGGGAGGAGGGCCACTTGGTATCTCTCTAAAAGGAATGTCCAAATTGAAGGAGCTGCAACATCGCATCTACTTACAGGATCCTCAAACTGCCGCTTCATCTTTTGAAAAACAATTTGACATGCATGTTAGATCCTCTTGAGTATTGTATTGTGTAAGATAAGAAAATCTCATTTTGTGAGGACAGAGGCCCAAAAAAGTGAATTAGTCTATGAAGTGAAAAGTTGTGGCGTTGAARGGATCCACAATCCCCCTTGTGGGATCAAAAGAAAGGTAATAGGTTGAAAGAATCTACAACCTCCCACCTGTGAGTCACAAAAGAGTTACAAGGTCAGAAGGACCAACAATTCCCATGCCTCCCAAAAGAAAGCTGTGATATCGATTAAGGCTACAACCTCAAGGTTTYAGGATTTCAAAATGATTGTAAGGCATATTGTTGTGAAGAGGTGTGAAGTCACAACTCAATGTCATGGGAATGGAAGCAATGCTATGACCCCAAATGTCACAAGATTGTAGACATGATAAAGTTGCAAAAGTGGTTAAAGACTTGCAATCACAATTTGCGAGAAGAGGAGGCCCACAACCCATGTTGCAGAGGTAAAGATAATGTTTCATGAATTAGAACTCTCATAACACTCTGTCATGAGGGCATAGATCTTGCAATCCACCATTGCAAAAACTAAAGTTTTGTAGAAGTACAAAGGATGCAAGGTTATTGCAGAAGATTAAAAAGACTCATGAGACATTTTTGGTAGAGGAAGTCAAGGGTTGAGGGGTTTGGTCTTCTAGATATATTTGTTTCCATGGAAAACTTCCTTGGGAAATCCTCTGGGTGCTTTCTCACATTCCATGAGTGGCACTTGGGGTAAATGCCACCGGAGTACAACGTGTACTCCTAACATAGAGGGATTGTACTGGACTTGAACCCATCGCCTCTCAGCAATCCTTGCCTTGAAATTGGTCGGTTCAAATTGATTGAAGTAACCCACTGGGCTGTTCTTCTAGTGATTTGTAATATACCTACGATATATTACCACTTGTGTATTATATCACCTATGTGATAATCTTAGAACATAAATAATCACTATGTAATAAGTAGTCATGAGGTCATAAAGTACATTTATTATTAAACATTGTAATTATGGTAAGTTGATCCTTTTACCAAAAGGAAACACTTAACATCCTTAACGTGTATGTATATACATGCTATTGTGATTGTATGGCGTCATTCATACTTTATCAGTGATATATTTTCAAATATATCTTTTGTGCTTTGTGTGCATTCAATTTTGAGTTTGGTGTGCAAATTATCCATTAAGATTATAACAAGGTGGTGTCACAACATTGATTGTGGGTCCAACACTTCTATTTCATAAGATCATTGCTTACTCCATTGTCTCGATTGTGGGACCAACACTTCTATTTCATAAGATCATTGCTTACTCCATTGTCATTCCTCTCCATTTCACAAGCACCATTCCGAAGAAGATCTAGCATGATAGGGAAGGGACAAGCGAGCAAGAACCATGGAGTTGATGTTAGTACTTGGATATTTTCCCCACTGGTTGGGTCTCATGCACTCTAACTAAGCAGCTTGCATCAGGTGGATCTTTGTGCAGTTGTAGTTGCATGACGTTATCACAACTTTGTTGAGATTTTTGTACCTTGGGAAGTGGTCCCCTTGTGTTTGTGAGCCTCTAAACACAAGTGGGAAATACTATGTACTATGTACCTTGTACTTTATGTCTATTTTCACTTTGACTTAGGAGATTTAAGTCAAAAGTGAAATTTGGTCATTTTAGCCTAAAATGGCTATTAATTCACTTTGTGGGTGAATTAGGAGACATAAAGTGAACTTAGGGAACTTAACCCAAAGTGGGTTTGTGAGTGAGATTCTTATGGGATGATATCAACCTTTGATTAGAGATGGGATGGGATGATCTCATCCATCCATCTTTTAGGTTTCCTTATGGAGGTTCAAGAGGGGCGCATAGGGCAAGTAGAGGCTCATATTCACTCTTATGTTCGCTTGGAGAGTTTGAGAGAGAGCATTGAGGTGAGGATGGAGGCTATGGTTGAGGGAAGCTTGGGCGCCTCCTTTCATGGAGGTCTCATGGAGGCTTAAGCTCTCTTTATTTTGTGGTTGTGGTTCTTGCTTGGAGGAGGGCGCACTATAGGAGGAGGGCGCACCTATAACAGGGAGGTCTTGCAGTGGTCAGATTGCTTTGAGGACAGTTTCATCGGAGAGGTAGCACACAACAACTTCTTTGTGTGCAAGGGTTTCTTCACCAGAGCTTCAGGGAGCAAGGGCGCTTTATTTCAATGGATTGGACAACATTTGATGAGGGCGCACCATACTTGGGCGCATATTTCATCTTGGACTTGTATTGCAGCTTGAGAGAAGCTGCTATTGTATCAGGTTCATTTGTTTCATGTACTTGTTGTATTCCACCTTCTTTTCTCCACATATATAGACTTATAGTCCAAACCAGTTTTCCCCTGGGGGGGTTTTATCCAGGGTCATGTTGACCAAAAATACCCGTGTTCATTTTCATGTATGCTAGAGTTTAGAACAACATTATTTCAGCAGTAAAGATGTAGAGGTGTTTTACATATTTTATGGTATGCATGTGCTAACCTGTCGGTGACTAAAAMTACATGCTAGAGCACCTAAAAGCCTATGTAACCGTAACAAAAACAACAACTAGAGCACCTAAAAGCCTATGTAACCGTAACAAAAACAACAGTGAAGTTCCTGATTAGTTTGCTGATTTAAAACAACAACAAACAAGTGTGTGACAACAGAAAGTTAGAGCCATCTTGAGGTCAAAGACAGACCTAGATGGCAGCCTGTTAGGACCTCAAAAAATCTTCAAACCTTGCCACAACTGTAGTCCTGTGACATAGAAAACATGCCACACTGCGTGAACCAACACATAACATGATGCTTTGTAATAACAAGGACGTGACAGAGTGAGGAACCCACACCATCATGAAATGGGCTAAAACTCCACTGTGGGCTACACTGTCATGAAACATTGCAAGACGACCCTTTTGGGCACAAAAACAGGTCCGGTTGATCATTGTGCCACAAGCGAACCAGGCCGCAAATTATGCCAACCTTACTGCAAGCTAAAACCCTTATGCCATAGGTTGTATGTAGTTGGTACAATTGCAAAATGTAACAAACATAATGATAATAATAATGTTAATAATTTAATTAGATAAATAACCAAGAGGCACGTACCTCTTCATCAAGAGGCACATACCTCTTCACTTGTGACCAGTTAATGCTATAAGTAAACTGTCACGAGGGTGAATGTAATATCATCTTCTATCAATCATTTATCATTAAATAATAATAGTCATACTGTTACAGTGGTATCAGAGCAAATCTTTGGCAATTGTGGGTATCTACATCAGCCACCAATTTTTGCTAATCGTACAATCATTTATGCCTCTATCTGTACCTGTACCTGCTGCAGACTTGCCGTTCGTATGCCCACTCTCATCCAGCCGCTGCCAAATCCGTGTCGTCTGTACACTGGCGTACAAGCACTGTTCTTTGACCATCGTACCATGTCTCCTACAATCGCCGTACTTCCGTTGACACATTTCGGTCCACATTGTTCCCTTCCGTTGACAAATCCATACATCCGTACGTTGGCCCCTACCGTCACCATATTGTCCTCTATCGCCGGTGTACAAACCACCCTGTCCCTT
>JASDQU010502261.1:51191-61819 GCA_032191745.1 Picea mariana | reverse complement strand
CCAACACCAAGCCAACACCAAGAGCTCCTTCCCTCTCCACTCCAACTCAAAGATGAAACAATGAGGAAGAAGAGGGAGAGATTGTGCTTTATCTCCCTTCTCTAACCTTAAAAATGCCCTAGGGCCCACCCACAAAACCAAAAAATAAAAAAATAAACAAAAAAAATGAACCTTTTCGGGCCAAAAATCAAGGAGCGCCCGCGTGGGTTCGAGAGCGCGGTTCCGGGAGGGTCGGGAGCGGGTCCTGTAGCTTCGAGAGCGGACCAGGAACGAGCAGGAGAGTGACGCTTTGGCAAAGGGCAGGGAGCGTCTGGGACAGGTCAGGAGCGCGGTTCGGTCGGTCCGAAGCGTGGGGGGAGCGCGGTTCCAAGGCGCTCCCGCTCAGAGCGTTGTTCGGGGGTCCGGACCGGGGGGGTACGCTTCGGCAACCCTGGTCCGTACAACAGAGATTTATGCAGACTGAACAACAAGAAAAAGACAGTACGTACAACGTACTTTGGCACTGAAATCAAGGCATATTGGCACAAATTTCGAGACAATTTTTACACAAATTTTTTAGGTACTTTTATGTTGAGGAAAATCTGTATTGTCTATACCTGAAAGTACAGAAACTCGTCTTTGCTTTCAAGGCAGTCTAGCTATCCATTGCTACACAGAAATCGAGGTGGTGCTTTGGCACTGATTTCAAGGATTTTGGGCATTGTATCTAAGATAAGTATAGTGCTTTAATACGYTGAAAATGTATTGTTGTAAACTCATTTTATTATCCTTCATGAGCTCATAATAAATCTCTTCTTGGCTTGTTTTCCCTTCAAGGTTCTTCCAGAGGCTTTGCCGAATATCTAGTGTCAAATGTGGTGATATTTTGTCTGTTGTTCATTGTTATTTCTRCTGCTATATTTTTCAGTTTGCTAAGACAATGTATTTTTGCTCATAAAGTACAGTAGAATGTTGTTAAGTTTACTGCATTACTGTTGAATCTATTGGAGGTTGAAATCAGAATTTGCTAAGTGTTTGACAAAAGACATAAGTAAAATTTTAACACATGCTATCACCAGAAAGGACCCATCATGTTGACGTTGCGCCACTCTAACCATAAATACCTGATCCTCCTGACTAGACTGCAACCTCCACTCCTGCATCCACAAGTTGTAATGCCTCAAAGAATCGTCCCCACTATCAAGGATCATGTCCTGCCAATGTATCTCAATAAAGTCAACCAAATCAATTCTAAAATCAGACATCCCGGAGAAGTCTATGTGGTCACAAACTGATAGAGCATCAATGACACCTAACCTCCAGGTATCAAAAGGGAAAGCCCTAATACTCCAACACCCCCAGCCTACTACAATCATCCAAGCGTCATCTGGAAAATCTCTCAACAAATCATCCGCAAAGTCCCTCCATGTGAACCTTTCTAGGACTGGCCTATAAGTGGTAATGTCACCATGGTCCCAAACTAACCTCTATGATGTGAAGCACCCTCAACTCATAGCCCTAATCTGCGAAGTGCCAACACAAGAATCCACCTAATTGCCTACGATAAGCCAGGCAATCAAAAGTTGCACAAACTCGATCAACTCCTCAAAAGACCACTCCTCCAAGCAACCAATCCTAAGCATCCCAAGAGTAAATCCCAGGAAGGAAAAACTAGTCATCTCATCTACATCGGCCACCGAGCTATCAAACACTGCACTCAAGGGTCCCAAACGAATCTTCGCGAGGAACCATCATGTTGAAGTTGCACCCCTCGGGTCATAATCGTCTGATCATCATGCTCGGACTTGGCTCTCCTCTCCTGCATCCACAAGTTGAGATCCGTGAAAGGACTTAACTCACTATCCTGGATTATGTCTCGCCCAGGCATCTCAGTGAAGTCAAAGTCTATCAACCCATAGATAGACTCTATCTTGAGTATCGTGAAGAAAAATATACCTCGCCATATAGAACAAAGCTCAACAACTCTTCTCACAATATCCCTACAATGACACAGACCAATCACTAACACAACCTTGTCGATCATCCTCATCATCTGAAGCGCTCTATCACTCTGATGAATGTCAGGATCCCACCACCAGAATGGAAGCCCATCACTCCAAATGCCCCTGCTGAAATCTCTGTGAATCGATCCAATAAGTCTGGATTTCCTCTTGTGCACTTTACGTACGGATCATATGGTCCAAATGAAAGACCTCTAACATGGCCGCAATGCTACCTGTCTCATCCAACTAACTCAGGTGAAACTCCCATGTCCCAATGTATATAATGAGAGCATCAGATAACAACAATAGATGCCTCTGCCATTGCCTGCAAGACTGGATAGTGACTAGTGTGTTGGTCAACCCCAAGGGCATGACCAAGAAATCATAATGAAGCCTGGAAGTAGATCGGTGAGTATCCTGCTCCCTGTCCCTCATCTGGTGGTATCCCAAATGAAGATCAATCATCGAGGGATGTGCTACTCCCTGAGGCTCACCCATCCACTCAACGATCCTGGGTAACCTCAAATCAATGGTCTATTCAAGGACCATGTCAAGAGGTCTCCCTAGAGGAAGCACCCCACAACTCCATTGCGCACTACCAAGTGCCAATGAATGCCCCTACATATTGTTTCCTATCACTAAATCGCCATGTACCCTCCTGTATCATGTAGGTCCTACTGTATCCATCACTCTACTGATGTTGTCTAGACCTGTATCCCAAAGCATGCTCATGTCTGTCATATACCTGTCCACCAAATCCATGGATGCATATACTTCTTTGCGGGCTGGTCCCCAAGAAATGTGCTCAACTATCTCCTCTGCAACTAAGCCTTGAGATTTTAATGGGCTCTCCAACAAAAACGACTCACAATGAAAAACARGCGCATGGTCAAAACCCTCTACGTCAAACCTCTCCTCAAGCACCTGCAATGCTGAATGCTCCTYGTGCTGGATCGTCACAAGAGGCTCCTCCCTCGAATCATGAGTGCCACCTACGCCCTCATGTGTCATGGTTGTCCAAGATGATGGAGTCTCTGTTGTTGGCAATGAAGAGCGCGCTAAACTCAACTAGTGACAAAGCTCCTCAACCTCCCTTTCCTTGTCTTCAGTGAACTTAAGAGCAAGATCCCTATCCATGAATAGCTGCAAGTAATCGGATTTCATCCGCTCTTGCGCTTCTTTGATAATGAGCAATTGGGTACTAATGATTCCATCTACAACTCCCCTTTGCCTCTCCTCCAACTGGGTTTTCCACATAAGGTCTTCAATAAACTTATGAGCACCATCTGCCTTCGTCAATACTTGTATGATCTGCTCCTCTTAATCGATCCTCCAAATCTTGCAATGTTAAGGGTCTTTGTTCAATTTCACCATCATGTCAAGGTACAATCACGTCCTCATCATCATCGACATCATAAAGGAGAAATGGTGTTGAATCCTCATCATACGTAGGTGCTATCACGCTTGAACTACCCTCATCATAAGCATCATACACAGTGAAAGATGTTGGATCCTCAACATCGGTTGATTGGAACATATAGTCATCATAAGATGTTGCATCCTCATCTTTCATTGATTCATCAGAGGTATACCCATCCAACACACTAGTGTAATCGGCCTCATCGGTTATTAACTTATTTCCGATGATGTATCATAGGTTATTGTTTGGTCTTCCTCTATGCACACATCCTCCTCATAGCTAGATGCATACTCCTCCACCCAACTTTCATGCTCATACTTCTTCACTTCCTTCCCTGTGCTTTTAAAATAAACCTCGTCCAAATCTTTGAGCCAGTTTCCGTACGCGAGGTTGTAATAGATTTTCAAGGGTAAAGTAGCACGGATATCTTCATCCAATGTTAGATACTTTTGATAGTAAGGCATGTATTTATTTGCTTCTAGCTTCCTCAAAAGTTCAGCCAAACGTTCTGGATTTATCTTCTTAAGTCACTGCATCATGGTTTTGCAAAAACTTGGCCCTCTTTCAATCTGAGTTCAATCCACTAGAGATGACTGTAATATACCCACATAAGATAGGTTGGAATATTAATGTTTTGTTTTCCAATGCAGATATTTCTCTTTGTCAAATGATGTTATTTGTGATTTTGTCAATCAATTCATATTACTTTTGTTTTGATTCCAAAATCCGATTGTTCACTTTCCACAAGTAATTTGCATCCATACCAGTAAAACACTTATGTCAAGCACTTTGCAAGCATTCCAAATGCACAGGAAATAGAGAAGACTTTATGGCCTTTATTATGGATGGTACCCACAACAACAATACAGAATTTCTATTGGTTGCTAGGGTAGCTGCAATATAATAGTAAAACATAATAGCAAACTCAAAAACCTGATAAATGATGCCTCTGTCTCCACCATAGGTGTTGGCGATTGTTACAATGGTTCTCAAGCTTCAAAACCCCGACTATTGATGTCGCCCAACTCTAATACAGCCTCTAAATGTCAATAGATGGCCTCACGGACTCCTTTTGTCTCACAACTTGTTGTAACTTCACGACCTACCCAAAAGAAAAGACCCTTGCTTCCTGCAAAAGTCTCACAGTTTCTCCAAGAGACCCTTACGGTGCTGCCACCAATAAAATTGGCCCTTAATGTGCCTTCACGGTCCTCCTACTCCCACAACCTAGCAAAAGAGAAGAGGTCGAGCCTTCTAGGATTCCTTACGAGGTCTCCCAAGTGCCCATGAACCCCTATTAAGGTTGTCACGACCCCCTTCAACCCTTACGGTCTGCACACTAGATGAATCAGCTCTCAAGGGAGCCCCACAAACCTTCTCCACTTCTTCTAGTGCCACGGCCTTACAATAGACAAGTTCGGCTTCCTCAAGAAGCTCCACAAACCCTCCACAATCTGCCCAAGAAATCCTCACAACCCTCTCAATTTTGTTGTGAATGAGATCGGGCCTCTCGACCTCACAAAATGCCAAGATACCCCACGGCTTCAGCAATAAACAAATCGGTCCTGCACACAGAAACTAGTTGACATCTAAGCTAGCTCCACGAACCTACAATAAGATGGTTTTGTTGTGAATGATATCAGCTTCTACTGAAAGAAAACGCCTTGCACAAGCAACACGACCTTCATTGATAAAGGATTCACCCCCAGGGATCAAGGAGTTCGGACCAAGAGGGAGAACTCGGTCCCTACAAGTAGATATTGGTCTCTTTCATCCAAAAAAGTGTGCCCACATCTGCAAACTCAGTCCCCTAATAGAGAGCTCGGCCTTTCTCACATGCATCTGGATCTATTCAAAGGAACCCGGTTCCTTATAGGATGGAATCAACTACCATAATAAAATCTATGCAACATGAAATCGGTCCTTGGGCAATGAAGAGAATACTCACATGCTGGCAAGATCACCAACTCCGATACCACTATAATATCCCCGATTATGCTAGGCTAGGATATTAATGTCTCAGTGTGCAATTTATGGTTGTACTTTTGTCAAACAGATTGCATTTGCATACTTTTATGCTATAATCTTGATACACAACTTTCTACAAACGATTTGCATGTATTCCATTGGTAGACATTTCGTCAAACATGTAGCATGCAATCTAAGTGCACCAGAAACTGAAGAGACAATATGGGTATTTTATTATGAATGGAATCTTGATCACAACAATACAATATCTAATGGTTGCAATGGCAGCTGCAATACATTAATGAAAACACACAATACAAGACAAAAACCTGGAATCATGCCATGGCCTCCTCAACAAATGAGATCAAACCCTCCAAGTGCCACAACCTCTCCAAGCAAATCACTACAACCCAAAACTGAAAGCAAACCCCAAGATGAAGCTCCAATGAAGATCCAGGATGGATCCTCCTTGTCTAGCTAGGGTGGATATTGCACCATCGAAACTAAACTACAATGAAAGGGTTTTGCAAAACCCTAACGAAAACCTTGGCTCCAAGAGCACTCCAAAGAGACCAATCCAAAACATAATACCAAAGTGAAACTCTACCCCTCCTTTTATCCTTCTTCCATGCCTTCTAGATCTTTCCCCCTTTTTAACTAAATCAAATATGACCCTTACTCCCCTTTTACTTTCTAAGTCACTTTAATAATGTTTAAGTAACTTATCAATCTAAAGTTACTTTATTTCCTTAATGTCACTTTTAAAACATAACATCTCCTAACTAAGTGACATTAAATAACCCCTTTTGACACTCTTTTTCTTCACCGCCAAGCCGCGGAAGTCATTTCCACTGTAGAACAGGGTAACCCAAAAATGGGGACATGACAACAAGAAAAGCCTGAAAGCTGCTGTTACCAAAATTGTTGAGCAAGAAAAGCCTATTCGACCTCATCCCTTGAAGACATGAGATTACTTTGGAAAACAAATTTCTAGTTGTGAATAAAGAAAAGATGCCAGTTTGAGAAGGTTCATTGCTTGAAAGGGAAGTCCGATGGGAAAGGAGGAAAATAGTCACAATAAAACAGCAATGATAAAGGGGTCGTACAGGTCATTACAGGTGGAATACAGCGAGTGGTTGACTTTGTGATGGATAAAACAGCAACAGCAGTACAACTTTTGTCTATTGGCAGCTATTTCACCTTAACCATATGCTGCAGTTCGACCACACATCATAATCAGCCAGTTTCCAGATTCGTAGAGTCTTATGCAGCAGTTCTGTTTTGCAATGACAGCGCTTGGCAAGGAAATTATTGCTGGAAACCGTGGTTTGAACTTTGATGAGTGAAAAAACAGCAGCCAGAAAACCATAAAGCAAATACAGCAGCTTTCAAGTCATAAAGACTTAGTCAAACAGCAATCAGCTACAATTGGCAAGCATGCAAGGGATGGGCAAATTTGGCAGGTTTTTCTTCTTCTTCACAGGCCATTAAGGCACATTACTCCTCATCTATCAGTCTCTATATAAGCAGGGTCAAGTGAAGGTGTTGAAGTTGGATAATCTTGATCCCCAGACTGACTTTAGCAGCAGAATTCTCCTCTCTTCTTCATCCACCAGACTTTGTTCACCAACTCTGTCACGGGCAAGGAGATCAATGGCAGCCTGTCACCTATTATTCACTATGATGCAGACAATCTCTTGGGTAATAAGTGATTTGATTCAGTTATGCTTGGTTCTAGCTATCTGAAGTCTATTGGTTGTGTTGATTGAATTGTTATCATAGTTTAAGGTGGTTTTCTGTGCATCTACTTTGAATTTATTTCACTTAAAGCACACATTCTTTCATGCAAACTTCATTTATTTCATTGTTAGAAATACCTTTGGAAAATGATCCCAACCAATAAAAAATCATTATCTGAATTTACCCTCGCTCTTGACTGTTTTCGGACAGCCTGAGAGTGGTTAGTGTGTTGATCGTCTTGGAATACATGCAGATTTACTTATCAGGTAGCAAACACATTCAATAGGAACACCCCCCTAAGATTGGAATATTACCAGTCCAAATGGAAAGGCTTCTCAACTGTGACAAGGGTTGGATATGCCTAAAGTTGTTGTGCAGGTTTGCGTGATAACAACTCAGCATCTTGACTCCATGCCCTTGAAGGTCCAACACCAATGTCTGTATCCTGTGGTGATAGAAGCAGTTGTAACTCATCCAAGATAACTACATCCACAATAGAATGGGGGGCTCATTAAATAGATCAAAATTAAGTTTTATGGTAGTTGTAGGGTTTTTGTAGCATTCCCATATGATGTAAAGTCCTAAGCATCAAAGGGCTAGTTTTGTGCATTCAGGAAGGCTACCCACTGTCACCACAGTAGCTCTTCCTCACACTTCTGGTTGGCTCAGCTCCAACTCAAGGGGGGCTTTCCTAAAGCTAAGATTGCTAAGGCTACGGAGTGGAGGCACAAGGTGATTTTTGAAGTGTAAACCTTAACAAAATGTATGGTAGTAGTAGAATCGATTATTGAGTGGTGTGAGAACTAGTGCCTACCAAAGGTGATGGAATGCCCCAAGACTAGTGCCTACCAAATCTTGGGCAAAATGGAGTCGAGGAAGTGTTGATGATTACAGCTGCGTGAGACATTCTTCAGGACACAAACCTGAGAGAGAACCCCTGAGAGGGGTCTGTGGTTCCTATCTGAGACAGAGCTGGAACGTAGAGATGACCTCCTCCTTATAGAGAGTTGAGAAGAACTCGAATGATTCTCCTGTGTAACGCGGCGAGAAAGGAGATCTGCAGAGTTGGACGTGCATGTGGCTGAGCACAAGGTGAACATGTGAAATCCCAAAGTGTTGGGTGCATCATCATGAGACAGAAATGAAGATGATGTATTAGCCTCCTCTGAGCAGAGAGTTGATGAGAAACTCCAGATGACTCTCCTGTGTAATGCAGTGGGAAAGAACATCTGTTGAGTGGACGTGCCTGTGGACGAGCACAGGTGAACGTGATCCTAGTGGCTGAGCATTAGTGAAGAAGTGGTTCTTTTGTGTAATGCAGTGAGCCAGAGATATGAACATCCCTATGGATGTGCCCCTAATGGCTAAGCACTAGTGGGTGTATGAGATCCCTTGCTATATTGTTCAAGAGTTAGACCTGCCTGTAACCCTAATTGTAATGTAAAGGGTACAGGTCGGCCCCACCTTAATGTAATTGATAATTAATGTAAAAGATAATTAATCTGGTTAATATAAATTATATTATGAGATAAAGAGGTCAGCTTTGTTGTGCCAATAGACACTTCTGTTGACAGGTCAAGTCTAATATAAGTAAAGGTAAATTCCCCATTGAGGAATCATATCTTTTGTGTGAGTTTGGAAATTTCAGCAAGTACATCTACTTGGGAAAAGTGCGCACCTCTCTTGGGCTCTAGTCTTCTAGGGTTTGTGAGCACCCCTTTGTGTGCTAGGTTTTCTTGGTGGTGGAGGTCTTTCTCTTAAAGAATATAGCAAAGGATTGGTTGGGTTGTCTTCCCTTGTTGAGAAGGGTTTCCCAGGATACTTCTTGTGTACTTGTGCATGGTGTTTCTTCTTGTGATCTTGGTTGCTGCAACAAATTGTCTATGGTTTAAGTAAAATGCTAAAATGGAATGAACTTCATGCTTAAGCCTAGCTTATTGAAAAATCAACAGGAAGATCATTCTAAAGAGGGTTGTTTTGTAAATAATTAAGGAGCAGAGAGCTGCAAATAACATGCCACAATCAACCTTAATAGTGTTGGAAATAACTATAGAAATGAGTTTTGGAGAGCCCTATCGGTACTACTCATGAACCAAGTTGATGAAGGTGTTGCCTTACAAAGATATATTAATTACAACAACAACTTTGTTTGATGGTGAAGAATTAATATATGCAGAAATATAACAGCAAACGAAAATAAGAAAGAGAATCTCCATACGTTATTCCTATCCAAATGATAGATGCTCCATTACAAGGCCTTCACAACACATTCTTTGCAATGTTAAAATTCTTCTTAAGCAATTAAGTGTGTTCTTTATTCTTTAACTTTAGACTCTTAAAACAATAACTGCATGCATGAGGATCACTAAAAGAAAGACATCCACAGTATACACAAGATTTATCCTGGGAAACCCTCGTGGGGGAAAAAACCTAGCAAAGCTTCTTCAATATAGATTCTTCAACAAGTACAATGTCTCTCTCAAGAGAGATCTCACCAAAACAGAACATCCACCTAAAACCCTAACCAGAATATAGTAGCGCACCACTAGACCAAGATAGTCCTTCACCAAATAACCAAAATCCTTAACCAGAATAAACTTCTTTTGTAGCTACGTCACCCTTCCTCTGTAGCTGCGTCACACTCCAAGACTTGCGCACTATGTGAGAGAGTTTGTTGTGTGTGTTCTTCAAATGAGGCACTAGGCCTCTTATAAATACAAGTTGAACTGCCCAGAATTAGGTCAAGGCCGACCTGCCCACTTTACCCTTCTAATTTAATTTGACTTGTCAAGGCACAATAGAGTTGACTTTTACAAAGGCACAATAGGGTCGACTTAGCGCACTATGTGAGAGAGTTTGTTGTGTGTGTTCTTCAAATGAGGCACTAGGCCTCTTATAAATACAAGTTGAACTGCCCAGAATTAGGTCAAGGCCGACCTGCCCACTTTACCCTTCTAATTTAATTTGACTTGTCAAGGCACAATAGAGTTGACTTTTACAAAGGCACAATAGGGTCGACTTAACAAATATAATCTAACATTACCTTTTAGGGGTTTGTCTTGGTCAAATACAATATGAATATAATAATAATATCTTCCGAAGCTACTCAAACTTCAACACTCCCTCTTAGCAAGGAAAGTATTCTTCTGGCACAAACATCACAACTGCTTCTGCTCTTCTGTACACTTGCCCATTGACTTGTTGAATTTCCATGAATCTATATTGAAGAAGTTTTGTAACCACATCAACATCCAGGGTCTTATCATCCATCCGAGCATTATGTCATCACAGGGCTTTCACTAGCCAAATCACACAGAATCTAGCATCTAGTTCCACAATGAACTAGTAACCTCTGGTGGGCACACTAGGCAACTGGTTCACAATGACTAGGCATCTAATCACGAGGATTAGGCGATGTAGTGCGCACACACTACCCATCTAGCCCAAGGCTAGGAAAAACCTCCAACAACATACGTTGGCCTACTAGCTTAAAAGTCGGGTAACTAACCAACCTTGAA